>DWHP01006323.1:0-11473 GCA_018247895.1 Parnassius honrathi | reverse complement strand
GTAAAACGGATCTCCGATTCTCTACACTCACCGTACGAAACACAGCAGCATTAAGTTGTTATTTTACGCTGGTATTCTGTGAGAGTGTGGTCCTTCCCCGGTCGAGCCGACCCATTCATACTACAACCATAATAGCTGCAGTGTGGCTCTACCACGTAAATGGATGTATCTTACACCTGGTATAGGCGAGCTGGTTTAATACCGTCTTCTACTGGGTGTCATAAAATATTTCTAGCCTATCTCATAATCGCCACATGAATCACAAGACGGAATGAGTTGACGAGTTATCTTACGCTGCTACCAAACTAAAATTATTAAATCTAATCTAATGATCTAAAATATCGTGACGGTTCAAGAATATCCACTAATCCATATCATCTCGTTGGTGGATCGGAGGATCATCTCGTTGGTCTCGTGAGAGGCGACAGAGGGAGACAAATTGGGAGATGGACAGCATCGTCTTCCTTATAACAACTAAAAATTAAAAACTGCGGTTGCCATCTGCAAGCGTGGCAACTATGGCAAATATCCCCCTATGAGGCAATCTATGGAGGAGGTGTATATTTTCAGCAGTGGACTATGGAATATTATATCATGTTGGACAAAACAGTCATTAATAGCATAATGAATTAGTGAATGTAGTTTGAAGTAGAGCTCAACAATTTGTGGGTTTAACCGTAGTTAATAGCAACATGAAATGTTACTATTAACTACGGTTAAACCCACAAATTTAAGGTAGATTAGCGTTTGTAATATAATCTATCCTCATTTGGACGGGTGGTATAATTTGATTAACGTCTATACATACGTATGTTCAAAGTACGTGCAGCGATGTTATTTGATAGTGCCACGCTAATGAACACCGACGGTATTTCAATTAAGCCTGAAACAACTCGTAGCTTTGTTTTAACATTATGCCATTCAAGTGTTTACGCGTGTCACATTTATTGCTCATCCAGAGTTGTGACATAATTTTACGACCAGCCAGCAACTTTACGACGCCGGTGAGTTTTCGGGATTTAATAAAACGGGCACGTGTTTGTCAATAAACATATTCCGTTATGGTTCGGAAGTACTTTCTAATTAGTTTAGGCTTCCTGGCGTATTTTAAAGCAAAATGTCCGTTTTTATTGATTGATAAGAGACGAAAAACTAAATGACGGATTTCCAAAACGACGGATCCTTAAAATATCTAAGTCTAGAACCAGACGCCCATAAATTGGACACAGTGGAATAACTTCCACTGAAGACGGATATTATTGGAATGGTTTGACCATTAGACGGTGTAAGAATATCCACTGCTCATACAAATAAGGAAATGGGCAGCAGCGTCTTCCTAATAACGATTATTAAAAAAATACTGCGGTTGCCAATCCGTTTGTTAAGCGTGGCAACTATGGTAAATATCCCCCCTATGAGGCAATCATTGGGGAGGCCTACGTTCAGCAGTGGACTTTAATATGCTGTAACGGTAACGGTAACGAGAAATAATTATGTAAAAGCATTGATTGCTTTAAAAATGATTGTACCTATCAGTTCGAAATTAAAAGAATACAATTTACATTCGTAATTTAAAAAATATTTTTGATTCTACGAGAAAAAAATCTTGATTATTTTATTATCTGTACGCAAGAACATAACAGGAACTTTTATGTATAAATCGGTTTATATCTTAATATATTTTTTGGCAATCCTGTTTACAACAAAATATTGTTTTCGTTCGTAATCTCCTATCTCTCATGCGTAGACAAAGTTAATGACAGATGTGTGAATTGGCGATATCCTAAATCCAGCGATTTGTGAATACTACATGTAAGTAGTATTCACAAATCTACAATTTAATAAGTTTAAGTTAACCCTCGTATGGCAACCGCAGTTTCTTATCTTTACTTGTTATTAAGAAGACACTGCTGCCCATTTCCTGGTTTGTTTTCCTTTGTCGCGTCCTACGTCACCCACAGGAAGATATGGGGTAGTGGGATATTTTTACACCGCTCCAACGCGGTAGATGCGGTTCCTACAAGTACCTTGTACTTTATTAAGATTCAAATAAAATATCAAAAAAAATATTGTTATTATTTATACTCTTTATTGCACACAAAATAGTAAACATAACAAACTTAATTTTATAAAATTATGTACAATTAGCAAACTTTGGTGAAGGGTATAATCTTCATTTAAACATAATTTAGTAGTGTGCATAAATAGTAGTTAAACAAGTATATATTATTAGTATAAGCTGTACTTATATCGTATATATGAGACAATGCAATAATCATAGTAATAATGTTATATATACATATACACGTAAACACACAAATACAATTATTGATTGCAAAAAAATTCCAGCGTGTCGTATTTTTACGTTTTTAGTTAGATAGTAATTGCCACTCCTAGATGAGATAAAATAATTTTCGGTTGACGCTACATTCAATAATCTGCTTAGTAAAACAGCAAATATTTAATTAAATAGGTAACAATATTACTGCGATAAAACAAGACAAAAGACGGTGTTAAAAGCTTCTGAATTATATTGCATCGGTCCACAACCACTAGCTCTACCACTAAGCTCTGACACGCAACGAACACATTGTAATTAATAATTAAAGCAATTAAGCGACTTATACTCTGGCACCCTAATTTATTAAAACCACAATGCAACTGAAGAATGTATTTGGGTGCGGTTATTTTTAACGTCCTTTTCTATCATTGGGTGACAAACGAGCACACAGTCCACCTGATAGTAATTGGATGCTGTGGCCCACAGACATCCACATCTGTCCTCAATTAAGGGTCTAAATACAAATGCGTTGTCACCCCTGAGGACTAAGAATGCCTCGATTCCAGTAAAACGGGTCTCCGGTTATCTACACTCACCGTACGAAACAGCAGCATAACGCTGCTATTTTACGTTGATATTCTGTGAGAGCGTGCGGGCTCTACCACGTTAAAAAAATTGTATCGATTTCCGATCTGAGTGGATGAGAATTCATCACGCCATTTCGTCTTCTAAGAGAGCTAATATAAAAAAGGTCAGAAAATCCCTGTGGTCTGATAGAAAGCGATGTTTTCTCGAAGACATATGTAATTACTACTAGACGAGTGACGGGAAGAAGCGTCAAACGAACGAGACATTTAGTACTGTAGTAACCAATCCGCTTGGCGTTGTGACGATTATACAAAACCTTTCTATAACGGGGGAAACCCGTGACCGGCAGTGGAGGCATAAAGGCAATTAGGGGCATATCGCGAAGAAATATTGAATAAAAAATAACTCAATTTTACGTAATAGGTATCTTTTTAAAACTGTTTGTATATACCTTTTTATTTTATTTTATTTTAAATGTTCATCCATTTTTATATTAATTTTGCGATCTTCTTTACGAGTAATTTGTGTTTCGGAATGGTGGGGCAACAAGCTTTGCAAACAACACGAAATTAAAGTAAATGTCGTTGACTTGATTACGAATTCTTGCTTCGTACCCCTATTAAAAATTTCTTGGCTTTTTATCTTGCTCGGCCTTTTATGTATTAAGTCAAACGAAATAAATACAGACAAAAGCAAGATTTAAGCAGAATTCAGACTGGAATAGATTATTATTAGATAATATGTTAAGCTAAGTAGATATTATATCTTCTTTTTATGATTGGTACATAATTCTTCACTTAAATTAGGTGCTCGTAAGGAAATCATTTCATGCGGAAAGTAATTATACGGATCTCCTTGATAGTCTTTTATAAAGGCAGTCATTATTCTTAAGCAGATCAAACATCTGTCGAAGCTTCGGCCATAACCGAAATTATTATCTCTTGTTCTTTCGTTCCCCTAATTAATAAAGGCAGCGGGGCGAGTAATTATGTGAAAATCAATATCTTTCCCTTCTGTTATTGCTGGTCATTATTGTTTACTTATTGAATTGATATAATAATATTATACTTTTGTATCCCATTTATTTTTCTTATATTTTTAACTATAAAAAGTAAAAAAGATAAAGTTATACTTTTATAGAGCCTATCATTTACGAAAGGGATGGAAAAGTGCCGTTGCGGCTCTCCATTAAGTGTGTGTGAACTTCACTTGTACATGAAATATTATTTTATTTATAACTGCAATTAACAACTTTATCGGTGCCGGTGGGAGTCGAACCCGAGTTGCCCACATCCTAGGTTATTTACGGCGGGCGTTTAGCCTTTAGTCAGCTGTCGCTCTTCGTATATATATCAAAAAAAATCTGTCCGACCCGATATGGGCTCGTAGGTACCGCAATGACATCACCATATACGTGGTAGAGCCACGCTGCAGCTATATTATGGTTGTACCATGAATGGGTCGGCTCGATCGGGGAAGGACGACGCTCTCACAGAACATTAGCGTAAAATAGCAGCTTAATGCTGCTGCGTTTCGTATCGTGAGCGTAGATAACCGAAGACTCGTTTTTACTGGAATCGAGGCATTCCATCTTCAAGGGTGACAGCGCAACTGCATTTTAATTCCCAATCGAGGTTAAATCTATGTCTATGGGCCACAGCATCCACTTACCATCAGGTGGACTGTGTTGTGTGCTCGTTTGTCACACTTATTCCATAAAAAAAAGTTAAAACATCTTAATATTATTGAATATAAAACGTTATTGTTCCGTCTTAAGTTTAGTTTCTCCCTATTTGTATGTATATATGTTACACGACATCTTCGTCAATCGTGAACCAATTTTGATGATTCTCTTTTAATTAAATGGGCTATACTTCCGAATTGGTTCCATATAAGTTTGGGAATATTTCATCCTTTAAGTGTCGTTATATACCAATATATATATTGGTAATAACTTGACCACGGCGACAACCATTACGGCATAGATATGAACCATCGCATCAGTTCGTCAAATAAAATAATATATTTGTTCGTCAAATAAAATAATATGACTACATATAATCCGCTAAATAGTCCAGAAGTAACGCGATCACTTATCAGACGTACCGGAATCGGTACTGCATATACATTAGGTAGGTATACATCAACAGAGTAGAACATTGTGTAAGTTTATAAACATGGCTTCTTATAAATTATTGTCATGTAATTTTATTAAAAATAGGATGACGGCTTAGAATATTGTTTAATAATTACTAAACAATCATTTTATCTGATATAATGCGGCAATCTCTTATGCCAATCATTTTGAAATGTTAGAGTCTGAATTTAAGGGCACCTGTGGGTAACACCGGGTGGCAGGAATGCCAGAGTTCTGGTGAACGTACTTTCAATTCTTTAGGAGGGAGCGCTATAAATTTGGTTCCAAGCGACCCTTAAAAATTTCTAGGTGACTTCTGACTAGACTATTGTAAAGGATATGCTTCGTTTTAGTTGACCTAATTATTGTTAAGATAATTTAGATTTTTTTTAAATACCTGTGTTTGATGTTAGTTAGGCCAGGCTATAATAGCATTTTAGTTTTAAAACAAATTAAAAGTCAATAATATAAGGTGACACGAATTTAATTAAACCGAAATAAAATCATGAAGTCATTAAAGAAACCGATTAACGAAGTAAGCCGACTGTCTTACTTGATTTAATAAGTCCAGTTTTAATATAAGATAGGAGTGTCGGTTTCCGTAACAAGTTAACGCGGGAGACTCTAAATAACCTTCATTAGTAATAAAGATAGCGATCTGCAAGGATACGGAGGTGATCCCGGAGGAGTTCGTTTAGATTGCGAATGGCGTAGTGCGGTGTTCTAAACAAACTTTTTTTTTCATAAATACCGATCTTGAAATCAATACCATTAAGCCTTTTTTATAACAGATATATCGTTGTAAACATGCCACTGGAGTTTAAAATTCTGTGATTACAACAGTAATTAATAAAATAAAACTATTCTCTAATTGAAACAGTATTTTATAAAATACGGTTTTAATTACGGAATTTTTACTCACTTCGATACTTATAGACTTCTTTATGAAATCGGCCACAAACAGGGACTTTTCGGTTCGATACGACATGAGGACCAGCAAGAAAAGAGCCCACACATTCTTAAAGCCGATAACGTATCTGCAATTCTTCTAGAGTTGCAGTTTTAATGACAGTGCTGTCTGTAAACACTCACCATGATGTGAGCTGCATGCTTGTTTTCTACTTCTTGTATTAAAATTATATAAACAGTTCAGTGTTAAATGTGGTGTTCCCAAGTTCATTTAGTCATCATTTAGGGTTAAGGGTTAAAAAGAGTTGACTTAATGCGTTGTCACAATCTCTGTTAGTCAACCCTGGAACCATTTTAACTAAAAATACTTTAATGAGCCTATTCTGTATATTATGTATTCGGTAGTAAATTTTAACTGCGGCATATACGAAACGATAGCTTACGCCATACAAAACAGTTTACATTTGGGTCGCACCCTTTAGAAATCATATGGAATGCATGTATTGTTATGTATTGTTTGCGAATACATCGCCATACTTACTCTTCAAGCCCGGAACAAAAGAATGGATGCAATTCTCAGCAGCATGAGTTTAAAATGTGACATATATACAGGCTAAAAAGGAAACCTATCAGAAAGTTCCTTTTTTGCGGTGTCTGGCGAATAAAACCGTTTTTATATGCTAGCTATATGTAGCTCCAGCACAAATGGGTCGACTCAACTGATGTAGCATCAAGCTCTCACAGAATATCAGCGTTAAACAGCAACATTATGTTACCTATTATACGTATACGTAGAGAACCGAAGACCCTTTTTATTGGTAACGAGGTATTCTATCATAAGTCCAAGAGGTAGCAAGGAATTTACATTCTGATATTTAATCGATGATAAGTGTAAACATCTTTGGCCTATGGTATCCTCTTACCATCTGATGAACTGTATCAAGTACACACCCTTATTCTATAAAAAAACAAAAATAAGTGAGAACAATCTAAATGCCATCTGCGTTTACAGAGGCTCAGAAATGGAACCGTTATAAGTTACATATTCGCTAGTGCTGTCATCTGGCAGTATTCTAAAGTTTACGTAATACAATATTATCATAATTAAGGTTTTTAACAATTGAATAAAAACATCCGAACACTCATCTTCATCAACACACTTCGCAAAATCGTACTTTAATCAACGTTACAAAGTAGAGTCTGTCAGTTAAAAAAGGTTTACACTACAAGGTTAATTTCGAAACTATTCAGCCGCGCAAAAAACGTAGGCGGCTGTAAATACGTAAATAACTGCATAGCAATTAAAAGTAGCATCATAAATATCAATCGCAGACACTCATTTTCCATTGGTTTAATTGAAATGCCTGTGACTTCAATTGACATCTTGGAGTGCCCGCTTGATGCGTATTTTATTATATCGGTTCATAAAAAGTCCTTTATTGACTGACTGACTAACTGTAATTCGTAATATAAAAACTAAGAGTCCAGTTACAGTCTAGAATCTCTTCTAAAGTAGTAGAATTGTCTAAATAAAAAAATAATTGCATCAATATTTGTGAAAACTGGATACAAATTAATTTTTATTTGTTGGTTTTAACCTCGTTTCTTTGATATATTATGTTATTTTATTATTTCATTTTTTATTTAGTTTATTATACACGTTTTAAGACATTTTATTTAAAGTATTCTCTGGATGTGGCCACTTACCACGAATGGACTATTAACATATTTATTACTTTATCGTTAATGGCAAATATCAAGCAAATATCAATACTAGATATAACATCTTATCGGCTCGGCCAAACGGGGAAAGTCCACGCACTATCGCAATACATAGGTAAAATATAAATATGACGTTTTACAAGTCCGTTCCGTCTTCGTTCTTTCAAACTTTTAAACAACCAAAACACCTAATTAAATTCTACGCTAATGTTGAACTACATGCACTTCTTTTTAGGATACAAATGTAGTCTTCCATAATGAGATATAGAGACATTTTTTGTATAAAAGGGGCAAACGAACTTGATCCCGATGTCGTATCGGTCCGGGAAAAAAGTTGAGTGAAAATGGATACAGGCGCGATTTCGTCAGCCTTTACTAAGCTTGCCACTAAGTATTGTATAGATGTGAGTTCGATTCTGTGATTGAAAAAACTAGGCAATCAATTTTAATAAAAATTTTATCACGTGTTCAGTTCGATTTAGATATTCAGATTCATTATGCAAAGCGTTGAATGAAATTGGCTTCAAAGCAATATCATCATTTCTTCTCGATATTCTATGCGATACAAATAGGTCAATAAACCGTAAACACTAATGTATGAACCGAGAATCTAATGGGATCTGGGAAGTTCATCATTTAAAAGAGACAGAGGAATACTGAACAAGAAATGGGCAGCAAACTCTTCTTGATAACAACTCAAAATAAAAAAATAAAAAACTGCGGTTGCCAACTTGCCTGCCAAGCGTGGCAACTATGATTAAATCCTTCCTGTGAGCCAATCTATGTTTAGCCATTGACTTTTAAAGGCTGCAAGGAAAAAAAGAATAGATGATATAAAGCTTAGCTAACATTTTAATTCAGTTTATTTAACGTATCACTCTATTCTAACTAGATCAAATATAAGTTATTAGATTAAATATTTTATATGAAATACTTATTGTACTTTATTCAGTATCTTAACATATTTATTAAACTGTATAGGAATACCTAGTAGATAAACATGTGATTTAGTACGGTTGCAATCTCACTTACATTAATAATTCAAGCCGTACTATTCTGCGTCGGAGGAGTATGTGATGTACGCTGTGTTGAATTAAGTTACTGTGTTATATTTTTATTGATCAGGACGATGGCTATTCAAACTTTTTTTCATAATAATTCTTATCGCTGTAAGACTTGGGTATAAGCTTATAAAATACAGAAAAATACATCATTAACGTTATTTACGTTGTCGATACGATACGATTTATTGACTTAAATTAACCCTTAACATCAAATTCAACTTCACATTTGTCTGGTCCTAAATTTTCAGGTTGATATCCTAAATCAGTTTAGAGTGTATCGCTTGTAACGGTCACAGAACAGACTGTGGACAACCGGTCAGGCGGAAGGACTCCTAATTGATTGGAAAAAATCTTTCCATTTGTTAATTTTCGCACGAAATATTAAAAAGAGTTGATTTTTTGTCCACATTTGTGATAATGGGGCGGCTATTAAATTGATATGGTATAAGCGGTTGTCAACCTGCTTTCCAAGCGTAGCAACTGTGACAAATCCCTATGAGGCAATGTTCAGCAGTGGGCTTTAATTGGCAGAAATGGTAACGGTAAAAGCTTTTAAAGAGAGATACACGATAAAATGGCTCTGCCGTGTTTGAAACTCAATCAAGATCTACTAGACCCATGCTTTAGCTATATTATAGTGTAGCACGAATAGGTCGGTTCGACCGAGTAATGACCACGTTCTTACAGAATACCACCAATGAAGTTTACTGCTACTGCCTTTGGTATTGTGAGTACTCTATGTACAGAAGACCCTTACTGGAAACAAGGCATTCCGTCTTAATCTTTTGGGATGACAACGCATTCTGCATTTTGAATCTTTAATAAGAATATATGTAAATGTCTATGGATCACAGCATCCCCTTAGCATCAAGTATACTGTGTGCTCGTTAGTCACCTTTATTCTACGTATTAAAAAGTATATACCGTTATAATATCTATAATATACACCGTTATAAATTTAATTTTAGAGTCCGTTAATATTTCCCGCATACATAACTGCTGATAAATCATTACAATTCAAGACACGAATAAAATAAATGTAACGATGCAGCTAAATTCAAAAAGTAGATAGGTACGTAATTATTCCAAGTGGTTTATAACGGACCGGTTTTTGTCAGTAAGTAGAATCCAGCTAGCCTCGTACGCTTGTAGCAGAAACAAAAAAGCTTCATTGTCACAGAAGAAAGGCCGCCGATAGTAGGCACACAATAGTCACTGCAAAAAAGTGACGAGTGGTTACAGAATAAGGCTAAGATTGCCATAATACGTTAAGTAGAGTCTCAGAGTCAGTAGTTTAAAATTTAATCGTAAATGATTATTCTATATAGGTCAAAAGTTTCGAAATAAGAATATACACTTTCGAAATTTCAATAAACTAGGTTGTAAGATTTATAGTCGGTTGCTGAACATTTATCTCATATTCAATCCGACACGCTAGATCTACAGTAATCGACAGTTTTGTAAGTGGCAATACTGTTAGTACCGTTGATATTTCAGTTTAACCATATCCTCGGCAAAATTGAGGAAAGATTTATCTTACGCCGCCACTACGTAATATAAAAAAAAGCTCTTAATCATATTTTCTAATATTTTACGTCTCCCTAACTTTAAATTGCGGGTATGTAAGCTCGCGAGCCGCGGTATCTCGGCGCTCGTCGCAAATTGTGTCATTTAGTAATCTAGCTCCTTGAGTTCGGTTTTGCCGCCTTCAATGTAATTGTTAATTGTAATTTTTAATGAAAATGCCTTTTTATGTTAAAACAGTGCAATTCATCAGAGCTCATCATTTTTACATGGTAGAGCCAAGCTGCAGCTACATTATGGGTATATGGGTATATGGACCGGGGTAGGACCACGCTCTCACAGAATAACTGCGTAATATTGCAGATTAATGCTGCCGTGTTTCGTATGGTGAGTGTAGAGAGGAGGCCCTTTTTACTGTAATCGAGGTATTCCATTTTAGTCCTCAAGGAGTAGTAACGCATCTGTATTTTGATTATTTATTGAGGATAAATGAAGATGTTTATGAGCCACAACATCCACTTACCATCAGGTGGACTGTGTACTCGTTTGTCGCCCATATTCTATATAAAAATACCTCATAAAACAAGTTGTCACTGTTGTTGAAAGGTTTATAATCAGTAAAAGTGTGCTGATTTAACATGTTTTTGGCGCTAAAGCAAATTATCTTAAAAAAATTTAAATTTGCATGATGAGGAATTAAATATTTTGAGGACTCCCGCACTAGAGCAGGCGGTGAACTAATCGTTACACAACCCTATCTGAAATAAGAAGTCGCCTATGCCCAGCAGTGGGACGTATTTAGGCTGTAATTTATGTGAGCTCTTGTAGCTCACGTAATGGGCACTCGCCATAAACCGGAGTCCGATTTCGATAGGTTCCACAGAAAATATTAACCCTAATTTAATTAAAAGATGTTAAAAGTTAAGATCTGCGTAATAAAACAAAGTGATGTATTATCCCTAGTTTGAAGACCACCTCACGGCCTCCTTCAATTGCGCGTACTATCCACGTCACCAGGAACACCAGTACCACAAATCACAACATCATTACACTAGGAAAGACACGCCATCCTCGATAATACGACACGTGTTTTGACTCTACACAAGGCATGCTCAGATGAAGTAAACTCTGCGTTGAAGGGGATTCAAACTAAGACACATCATTTTATAACGATTTCTTATATTTACGCGAACACTACACATCGAAATAATACTAGTTTTTACGGATTTTATCGCGTATATTTAACTT
>DWHP01006322.1:0-11474 GCA_018247895.1 Parnassius honrathi | reverse complement strand
CACGGTGGAAAAAATGAATAATTACAAGTATTATAATGGATATTAGCATAAGCAAGCAAGAAAGAGTCGTATTAATAAAGCTTTATCGATGGTTTATCCACCCTAATACCTTCTGTCCAATACTATAATGTAAACCACACATTCAGAGAAGTGTTATCTTCATATGCAAAAATATTAGCTCGTGCCGGACTTATGCAAATACTGGTAAGATATCTCGCATGACACATACCTATCTACTATGAATAACGTATGAATTTGCTCCTCGTGCCAGCCGAGTTAAATCTATTGGAGTGTGTTATAAAAACGCCATTGATGATAGTACATTTTAAATGGGAGGTGGGTATGTAAATTAGCGCGTGGACTCTTCATATGCAAAATTTTTAATGTCACGCGTCGTTTTATAGTCAAATTCGGCATCCCTTTAGTATATACGTGCTAACAAATGCTTTTACAAACTTAACACTTAATTCTACGACTACACTGAAACGCCTTATCAAGAATTCTTCAAAAGATATGCATTGTTTTAAGAATTTGCCCAATATTTAACACGCTGGACAGGTAAGTAGGTAATCATAGATCCAAAAACATCTGCAACACTGTTCTCCATCACCAGTCTGTAGTATTTGAGTTCCTCATTTCTAATGGATATATTGCTTGTGGTCGATAATTACTTTTTATTTTTTACATTGATTTATTAAATTTAAATTAAGGGATACAACTCCTTACAGTAAATTCTGTTTATTGAACATGTACACATACTTTACAGTTTTTCTCAACGTATTCCTTGCAATCATTTCATCGCACCTGTCTTCAACCCCAACGACACTCTCCGAGTACCTCCGATCACCACTAATTCCATTCTCGAATTGCATTCGTGTATCTCTAATTTCAATAACAATGTTGCGTACCTGTGTCATCTCATCTACATATCAATGTTCAAATCGACAATGAAATTTCTTTTCTTTCGCTAAAGCGTACAACGCCCGTGCTCCATAACATTAATACAGTAGGAACTCCGCTAAAATTGGATCACCCTATGTATCGCAATGTCATACCCTTTTTGGTAATAGTAACGGTTTCTTTTCATAACGGACTTTTTGTAATGTGATATTTGCGTTGTTTCCGCTAAGGGTGAGATTTTCAGATGCCTGATTGGCGTTCCGATCGCTTTGAGGATTGAGTTTCTTGAGATTAAGGAAAACAAATAAACTAAATAAATGAAGTGATAAAATTGGAGATTTTGAAGTGCTTTATTTGACATAGCCCATACCGTACGAGACACTAAAATTTGTAAAACTTAGAATCTTAAACAGACATTTAAACATACCAAACGTAGGATACTACATTTGTAACAATTATGAGATAAGTATCTTTAACCCTTCTTCCCATACGAAATCGTACGCTCAATAGCCTTCTCAATACATCTCCTTTTTATGTTCCTAACCCTTCAGTGTGTCTACAATGTGATGCCTTAAATTTATGCACGAAGGTAACAATGGTGGTATCGGCTGCATAATTTGATTATGAAACTTTTGTCCAACAAGGGCAGGTATCGGGACGTAAAATTAAATTTGGACCTATCGTTGGTTAATTTACGGATTCTCTCAGCCTCTCGATACTGTGAGGGTTCCAACCGTGTATCATTCCTGACAATAGCATTCGATCAATTATTATTTTCTGGCACACCTTTGATGAAATTTCAAATTGTTGCGATAACGGTCGCCGCATTGTCGCAGCGAGTCGGTACGAATATCTTTTGACAAACATTTGCATATATCAGTTATTGATTGAAAAAATATTCAAATAGGTAGTGTTTTGAAATGCTCGATCGATCCGTTATGGCTCTTGTAATTTGAAATAACAATAGTTAATTTAGTCGTATTATAAATGGTGACTTCACGCGTATATAATGATTTGCATTTTTTATTTATTAAAATATAAATACTACTACAACAGCTAAACCTAAACTAAAATAATATTTAATGTTTTTAAAACAACGCGTAGCTTCCGTAGTGTGCAGTTATAAAACAGTAAAGTTCTGTATGAACCAAAACCTAATTGTGACGACATGTCGCTGTCTGAAAACGTTGCTTGGAAACACGTCACAGGTTTCTCTTAGTGCTTTGAACGCACACTTCTTAATAGCTATTGTTCTTGTTCGTGTACTGTAGCTATAATATGATCAGTATCAGTGAATAATACAACTAAATATACCAAGCATATTGATAATTTTGTAAGAGAAAAACTATGAAAGGCATTATTAGCTTTGTGTAATTTAAAATACTACTTTATTACTACAACTAAAATTCCATAACCGGTTTTTCTTTCGCTCAAAATATCTTCACCACTTAGATGTTTTACTTCTGTTCGCATAAGGTATGTGTGAGCAGATATTATGAACTTAAAAATATTTTCTACAAAGCATTAATAATAATTCACTTTAACAATAATATGTATAAGGTGCGCGGCCATCCCTACCATCATTCCATCTCATCAACATACGGCTCGTGCTTCAAGCACTTCTTGCACGAGCCGTTACGTTAACACAGAATACACCATGTACTCTAAATTATTTTCCACATTTATTACCATAACAATAAATATATAAATTAACATTTCTTTTGCATCATCATCTCCTTCCAGGTACTGACTCCTTTGCATGTATTTAAATAATTTATAACGACGCGTGCTAGTTGTAATATCTTCTTGATTTGCATACGGTTATCATATGTATCGGACCCTTAGATATACTTGGTAAATGCCCTTTAATGGTGTAAGAAATGAGATAGTTAACGTCGCAGCTAAAACAACTAAGATTGTAAGCTTATAGCTTGCTTTTGCATACCTTGTTATAAACGTTTTGTGCAGCTAACTGGAAAATATTATTTTTTTATTAAATTCAGAGTGAGATTATAACATAGTGTTTTAATTTTTGTATATTTAAATAACAGTAATCGAAATATAATAAAAATATTATTTAGATATCGATTATAAAAGTACAATAATTGTTAATTAATGTCCTCGTAAAAATATAGTTTACAAAGAACAAAAAAATATTTAACAGAAACTGATTTACGAAAATTTAACATAGACTGAATTAATTTGCGGGTCATTAATTGTAATTGACTTGCAACTCATTGAGGGTCACCAATTCCTACCTCGCTAGCATCGGTTTGTTAGGCGTAGATAATCATTTGCATACCCAAAAAAGAACGACAGTTATGTAAATGTTTCCTTGGCGGAAGAAATTACGTACCGCGTGTGGCTACGTCACGAGACAGACGTAATATTGGCTCGTGCTTGGTAATGTATGCAAAACATATCTCTGCGTACCTTTGCCTATACGCTGTATTACTAGTGTCACGATTTGCATTTAACGCCTTCACTATTTTATCAATAACGTACAGCTCCTTTGTTACGCAGACTTTCTGCTACTAAATTTCGAAGTGTAATATTAAACTTCGTAATAATTTGTGTGTATTTTCTAATCAATATGTTATTCTATAGGTCCTTTGAGCCGGATGTTTAAACAGGCGGTTATTGCAACATATACAGAAGTAATCCTATATTATGATAGTATAGATTAGATAAATTGTAGTCACTTCTATATTAACACGTTACCTTTTAGTTGATCGGTATTTACTTTATATTCACACTTCATCAACGTGATAACCGCTCACAGTCACATCAACAAATATTTGGCCGCAAAATATGGTTCTCAGCTACCAACGACTCTTTCACATGCCTCGATACCAAATTTAGCGGATAGTTACACTATATTCTTTTACATGTTATTACTGCGCCTAATATACATATCAATGTTATATATACCTGAAATTTTTTTGAAAAAATATTTCCCAAAAACTGGGCACAGGTATATAATCATCAGGCCTAATTAAATTAAATCACATATTACCTGAGTTCAGAAGACAGTTTTTGTTACATTACACTGTCGTAATTTTTAACCATATGATAGATATCACACTTATAGTCGTACTTGGTAGAAAATAAAAAAAAAGAATTTGTCTTGAAATTTAAACCGTATTTAAACGACATAAGACTTAGACATGTGAGCTCTGTTAAATTTATCTTTGATAAAGTTAACTTTTAGGTGTAACTATAAAAGCGCTGCTAAATTAACACTTTTTTAATTATGTACCGGAAAAGTGCTTTCAAACTCTTCATTTTACAGCACCAGTAATATAACATCTAATGTTGTTACCTTATTATCAACTACTTAAATCATTCCGCAGAAACTTGGAAACTTTACTCATAACGACAGCGATGGTATAGCAAATTTTTGCATCCGTCCATCTTAACCGTCCGTGACTGACAATGTGATCATACTTGTAATATTACAAAGTAACGTAACCTATTTTTTTATCATTAAAATATATATATCCGAGTCTAAGGTAATGTTTTACGAACGTCTTCTACACAGAGCTTATTTTTTGCACATAAGTCCGTCTAGGTAGTTTACATTTTTTATGTATTTCTGCCACCAAGCAGCAGTGAATGCACTGATGTATTTATGTTGTCTTTATACACTTAACCAGTATACTTTCAGGGTGTGAGGCATTATTACATCTTAGTCCTCAGAGGTGACAACTCATCTTTAGCTTTCTTTGTTTAAAGTTAGTTAGCAACTTACCACATTATCAGAATTATAAGTTAGCTTATCACTTCAATTTAATATTTAAAAGAAAAACAATTATATCTTATAAAGTTTTTACTTGTAACGAGGCCTTTTATCTAATGTCAGGGTGTTATCCTTGAAGAGCAAGATGAACCTGGAAATTAAATTAAAGCGACACCATAAAACGCTGCTGATATGTTCCCCCACGTAGTAACAGCTTTTTACGTGAAAGCTAACAATAAAAATAAACATATTAATTAAACGTTACGCCTTAAATTTTATATGCAACAAATATCGACGTGGTAGAGCTATGTTGTGGTTGTAACATGAATGGATTGGCTCGACCGGGGTAGGACCACGCTCTCACATAGCACCAGCGTCAAAACAACGGCTTGACGCCTGTGTTTCCTTTGGTAAGTGTAGAGAAACGGAGACCCTTTTTACTGGAAATGAAAATGCCTTCGTCGAGAATCTTAGTCCTCAGTGATGACAACGCATCTGCACTTGGATTTTTAATTGAGTATTAATGAAGATATCTATGAACCACAGTATCCACTTACCATCGGGTGGACTGTTTACTCGTTTGTTACCCTTATTCTATTTAAAATAAATATGAACAGTCGTTCTAGTTGTGTAATAATCATAAAACTGCAGACAAGTTGCAAGTGTAAATGAGCGAGGTCGTGGGAAACCCTACCGCTGTTGCAGCGACCACTCTACGGCTTCTGAAATTAACTAGCTCAGTAATTAAATACAATGTAATTACATAATTCAATCAACCGTCAGAGCAACGCCATCGTTTTCTGAATACATTATAATCTATTTAGGCGCCCTATTCAAGCATTAAATCTTCTTAATAAGCGTTTTTATAGTCGGCATATTAATATTATCGGTATTCACACATATATGGCTTTTACATATTTTAACCGACTTCAAAAAAAGTAACTCAATTCGACGTGAACCGATTTTGATGATTCTTTTTTTTTATTTCAAAGCTGGTGCTTCTCTTGTGGTCTGATATGAATATGATCAAGATCTGACCAGTAGTGTTTGAGTTATATAGTCAACTAAATACGCATTATAAGTATTACGTTAATAATGCATATTTAATTGACTTTGACTACATTGGTGATGGTCTCGTTTTATTTACATTGAAGTCAGTTGTACACTTTTTTTAATTTTACCATTAGCATGAATCATCGTTACCTCTTTATAATAGTTCGTTAGATATACAAAAGTTACTATGGTCAAAATAAATATATTTAACAGACATAAACGTCGAGTGTTTTATTTCTAAAAGTAAGTAATAAAACGTTAACTTTATTTTCAAACTGATAAATTATAAGCTTTAATTTCCTGTAATTGTAGAGTGACCGGCTTAAATTTATCGCAAAATGACTGAAATAAAGAATCTGAAATGAAGAATTGAAATGAAGCTGTAAAAGCCAAAAATCTAACAGCACTAACATCACAGAATCTAGATCGTTCCAAATGCTGTATGTGCTTAACCGGGCAAAAAATTACTAGCAAAACATACTTGTCCTCGCCAACAGTTCTACTATTAATCTCTTTTTAATTATCTATAGAAAATTAGTACATAAATATTTAAAAAAAACGTACAAAATAAAAATAAAAAACAACATTAGCTTATTAGTTTCCAAATTAAAAATTTAACAAAAATTAAATAAGTATTTATGAATTTTTAATTACGAGCATAGATTTTTTTCATGAAGCCGCTAGGACCCAATATGCATACATCGACTATGCCTGTAACGGACTTTAGCACATAGTTAATATTTTAATATTGTTTTATAACAGTAAAAGCCTTGACAGACGTGGGTCGACCTGCCGGATGCGTCGAACACAGTCGCCGGAGTCGATGCCATTCATTACCTAGCTCAATAGTGTAGGTTTTCATATAACTGTTAATTGGCTTTGAAATACTTGAGTTAAATGGTAAATCTATAGGTACTACAGCTGTATTAGTAGTACGAATGGGTTGGTTAGACCAGGGAAGGACCACGCTCGCACAGAATATCAACGTAAAATAGCAGCTTAATGCTGCTGTTTCGTAAGATGATAGTGGAGAACTGGAGACTCTTTTTACTGGAAACGAGGCGTTCCTCAGGTGAGACGACGCATCTGCATTTCAATTCATAATTCACGATATATTAATAATTGTCTATAGGCCACAGCATTATTAAAAAAATATGTTAAAATAAGTAACTGATTGCTGAAAAGTTAACTTGACTAGAACACTACGACCAAGAAGTTTTGACAATAGCTTTTTTCATCAAAAAATTAATTTTCGCTCCACGTATTTTAATTTATCTTTTGGAAATAATTAATTGAATTTCCTAAAGGGCACTTAAAATAATATGTGGTACTTTTATAAAAATATAAACAAAATGGGGAAACCGTAATTAGCTTCGCTTTTCAATACTTGTATCGCCTAGTACAAACATTCTTTAAGCGATTACGCACGCCGTCAGCGTCGACGGACAGGAAATCTATAGTGCAGTAATACACGATCAATATCTATTATCTATATTAAACACTTGTCATACGCTAATTAATCCAGCTACGTTCGTTAAAACATAAGTTTAATTGAAATTTTGTCTAAAAATATAAGGCTAAAATATTTCTTACTCTTTATATTTTGCTTTGAAATTAAACATAATATAATTAAATACTAGTGAGACCGTACGGTATGACCGTGTAACGTCGGTGTGGGAATATCGTCCCGAGTATGTCGTAAGAGGCGACAGAGGGAAACAAACCAAGAGATGGGGCAGCAGCGTATTTCTAATACCTAACAACTGAAAAATAAAAAAACGACGGGTTGCACTCCGGGAGTGCCGGCTGAAGTGAAAACTTGAATATTAACGTTGTGCATTTTTGACGCTTCGGAATGGTTAGAGAATAATTTCGCACGAATTGCTTTAACTATCAGTATAAAAGTACTATCATTTATGTGGTAGAATACAATATTTATTTAGTGCGCTATTGTACGCAAACATGACAATTTATGATACATTAAAAAGTTTTATCTCTCAGAAATCAAGCGCAGGCATACATTTTCGCCGCGCTGTAGAAACGGGGATACTTCCTCTCCTACGCCGTGCCCGCTGTCTCACTCCATCCGTCTTACGAATTTTTGATCAGGACACGTGACCCCTAACGCGAGTTTAAATTTTAAACAAAAATTTTAAATTTTAAAAACCGGCCGCCATGCGTGTCAACTATAGCAAATATCTGTTTATATAAGCCAAAACAAATATCTATCTAAATATATACATATCTATGACGAGGCCTACGTTCAGCAGTGGATTTTGATGACGTGCAACGGTAACGGTATGTGCAAGTAATTTAATAAGAGACAATCTTAGTAACATTACAATATGAACTGGCAGACTTCATAAGTTTAGAAAACATTTTATTTTAAAACATCTAAGTAATTATCTCAACTAGTTTCGTTTCCGACCGAACACTTGACAAACCAGTATAGCTGTTTGTTATAAGTTTTCTTTGTTTTTCCTTAATTGTCATGTCACAAAGGAATCTTCATACAACGAAGATACCATAGGACTAGTTACAGCAGGCGAAATGTCGGAGATTGACACGGGTCAGTACCTGAACGGACGGTCCGACGAAGCGCCGTTTGCCGGAAGTCCGCGACCCACTGTTTGCGCGCGCTCGATATATCGATTTCACGTGTACAGCACGTGAAGACACGTGCCATAACATGAGTCCAATCTTAATAGATTTTAATTTTCAATACAACTTAAACTCACGTGTTTTGTTATTCGTTTTTTTACGTGGTAGAGCCACGTTGCAGCTGTATTATAGGTGTAGCACGAACGGGTTGGCTCGACCGGGAAATTTAGTTTTAAGTTTTTACTTGGTTTGATAAACAGGACAGCCAGCTTATTTCGCCTACTTTCAAAAATTATTGATACATTTTTTACTATGTGCAAATATTCGCATCGCTTTTCTATAACACTGTACATCTATATGTATTTATGTTTCGCAGGTAAGTTGCAGAATTCATCTGGTACTCGAAGTTCAGAAAGTAAGTGACAATATTTCGTGCGTAGTAGAGCAACTCTGTAGATATATTGTGGTTGTAGCATGATGGATTGTTTCAACCGGGATAGGACCACGGTCTCAAAGAATATCAGCGTAAAATAGCAGTGCAATGCTGCTGTGTTTCGTATGGTGAGCGTAGAGAACCGGAGACTCTTTTTACTGGAATCGAGGAATTCCATGTTAGTCCTTAGGGATGACAACATATCTGCATTTTTATTCTTAATTAAGAATAAATGTGCATGTCTATGGGCCACAGCACCCACTTACTATCAGGTGGACTGTGTGCTTGTTTGTTACCCAATGCTATTAAAAGAAATCCCTAATGTTTACGAACTTTTTTATGCTGCCATATCTTAACTTATTTATTTTTAATTTTTTTATGTACACAATAAATGTGTTTATGCATTGTGGTTTTTTTATATAGGGTAAGAACGAAAAACGAACACACATTTTACCCTTGCTGTGGTCCATAGACATCTAAATCTATCCTCGATTACGAATAAAAATGAAGATGCGTAACACCCCCCACCCCCCGTTAGGACCAAGATAGAATGTTTCATTTCTAGTAAAAAGGGTCTCCGGTTCTCACTCACCATACGGAACACAGCAGCCTTAAGCTCCTTTTTTACACTGGTATTCTGTATTCTGTGCAACCATAATGCAATGTTGTGTATACATTTTCTGTAGCGGATATTCAGATATAAAACTCATACTATACATAAGGCCATAAAAAGCTAACGATAGGAAATATAAGGTTAATTAGAACTATACATTTATTTTTTATTCAAGCATGTGTTAGTTATTAATCAAATATCATAACTCCTACTTCTTTCTACGAAAGGACGATGTTGCGTCACAGGTGGGGTGCACTTATCAGTCTCCATCTCGACTACTCCACGCGCCTTTTTGACACTTGACCGGTGCTTTGGACCCTCGGTTACGGTGATGTTTCCACCGATACAAATGAAAATACACGTGTTTTAGCAGTAATTACATGTTTTATCTGTGACATTTTGAAGCGATTTCATTTTTTTATTATGATTGATCGTTTGTTCGAGAACAATATTGCTGCATTTCTTGAATAATTTAATTTTATACATCGCTCATAGTGTTATGAATTTTATCTCTAGTCGTAAAATTTTCCAACCTACGCTTATTACTTTTCATTAAGCCACGCCACATGAATTAATAACATGACTTTTCAGGTTATAAGCGTACATTGTCATATTTTGAATTTAGAACAAAATACTGTGTACTATGATCATTAATATTTTTATAATGCTAATGCTTGTTTGACTGCTTACTTTAAAACCAGATATTTTAAAGTGCGTAATAACACCATATTATGTTTTCCTTGTATCATAAATAAGAGTCGACAATAGTGTGCAAGCAATTAAAGAGAGCGAGAATACGAGCTGCTAATGTCTTATTTATGGGTTCTATCGTATTGAACAACAATTTTCACATGCTTATCCCCGGTGCTACCTGGGTGCAAGATTTGCGGTGTTTAGTGGGGCATACAGACTTAGGAAATAAAAAGAATAGACAGTTATTTAAAATGCATTTTTAAAAATACAGCAGTTCAGTAATGTCCAGTACCTTTAATAATAACAACTTGAAAGTTATAATTATATAATTGGTTATGATGATAATATAATGTTAAACAAATTAAGTTCCTCCATTTTTTGAAACAATTCAGAGCTTATAATATTGATCGGTTAAATCACACATTTATAAAAACTAAACGATTTATTAAATTACTAATAATTATTTACAATACATGATAGGAGTACAAGATGTGCGTTTCTGAATTGATATGAATAGTTTACAACATTCAAATTAGTTTTAAGTTATGTAATTATATCTAGATTAATATATTCTTTAATTTTAAATTGTAGCCTAATAAAAAAATGTTAACTTCAGTTAAAACGTTTTTTATGGCTGTCTTTATCTTCTTGACTCTACAACACAGGGTGATTTTTTACGGTTTCCACTCGACTAGTTTGTATCGGTGAGATTTTAATACACATTTAGATGGCTATTTAACCCGTACATCAACTACACGGATGTACCTTTTACGGTGCTATATAACATGTCAGAACACGTCAGAAATGGTTATTTTATGGTGTTCGCGTTGGTTGGGGTGCGTTTAGATTCCAATGTCATAACATTTTGAATTCTCGATACGTCATCTTAGACGCGCGTGTAAAATGATAACGAGTTATCATAGTGCTATAAACTTTGATACTGTTTTTATGTAACTTGGTTTTAAAGAAGTTGTCACTTAAAAAAACTATATACGCGAAGAAAAACTACATTTTCAGGGGTTTTTGGGTAGCATTAATTATTTTTACTTGTTCCTTTACCTAAAAGATATAATATAATGTATACAACAACAATCACACCTGTTTCTCGCAGCAGCCAAGAATACCAGCTGCGTAACTTTGTTCTTGTCACGGGTAAATCCAATTTACTTAAAGAATTTAAATATTACTAATCAAGATTTTTAGCATACGCTCCGTCTTCAATACAGTGATTTATTTAAACACTTGATACATTGATTTGACCATGAGAGACCATGTGATCTTTCAAAATCAAATGCCCTTCATGCGCGAGTTTGACTCGCGCATGAGGGGCATTTGCTTAATGCACTTTTCCATTCGTGCAAACCCATCATTAAAACAGTAATTCCAGTCTGAAGTTGATGTTGACAAAATGGCTGATTTGTACGCTTCCACAGCTGCTTCGG
>DWHP01006321.1:0-11474 GCA_018247895.1 Parnassius honrathi | reverse complement strand
GCAATTAACAATTTCATTGGTGCCGGCGGGGATCGAACCCGGGTTACTCGCATTCTGTTATATTTACAGCGAGTGTTGACCATCTGAGCTACCACGGCTCTAACTATTCTATACCAGCGCTTAACTACAATCACAGTTGATTGTAAGCACAGCACTGACTCAACAAAAGCCTTAATAACACACGCCTTGTAATCTGATGGAATTGTTACACCATTGAAGCAAACCCCACTCTGACGGTGGTTAAATAACTCATCCGCACACATAGTAAAACTGCATGGAAGCGCTGACAGTTAGAATCGTACTGCTCATCGTCTTTAACATTATTCACCTTCTGAACCTAAATCCAATGAAACTGTAAAAACTTCTCACATTACTCAAACCAGGTAGAGGCATGATGGCGCATTATGACACTTGAATGATGCTTTATTGTTCGCAGCGTGTTTTAAATCTACCGCTGCTGCAGTGCCGCGTTCATATTGCGTTGCGTTAAGTGGAATGGAGTGGACACTAGTGGAATGGCACCTAATGCACCGAAATCATTGCAGTGAATCACGACGCTTCTAGCAAGTTTCTTTACTTTTGTAGCAAAACGAGCAAAATTTTATGCTCTACTTTTATAAAAGCTTCAAGTTGGTTCTTACACCCTTCTGGCATCATGTCGTGATTTATAAATGCAGGTCGCCATGACGGCAGCACTTAGGCACCTAACTACTACTGCATACTGGTTAAAGCGAAACCACAAAGCACCGTGTGGTTTCGCTTTAACCAGTGTGGATCCATATGTGAACTCATTTTTTTCTTAATTGGACTTCTTATGTAAGAAGTCCAAGTAAGAATAAATGGGACCCCCTATTTCTCGCTGGTATTCTGTGAGAGCTTGGTCTTGCCACGGTTAAGCTTCAACGATAATACAGCTGCAATATGTCTCTACTACGTAAAAACGATGTTTCTATTCATTTCTATTATTATCTGGTTTTGTGATTAGTTGCTAATATAAATGTGAAAAATATCAAATATTTACTACAATTAACAGAAGTAACTCTTTATTATACGTTTATGTTACTCAATAGGGTACATTTGATTCTCTATAATCGTATCTACCCTATGACCGGGTCAAATCTCCTTCCTTTAGCAATGGCCACAGTATAGATTATATAACAAAATATAATCTGTCATCTTTTTAGTATATATAGTATATTTGTTTTGTAATAGTGTAAGCAAGTAGCCACCTTTCACTTGTTTCTGCATTTTCCATCTAAACCCACACTTTTTGGTCAAATATTGTCCGAGTGGCTCGCTGTTCTTTGGACTCAACCCACTCCCTCTGAGGTTACGGTCGTATGCTAATAAAAAACATCTATTCAGACATCTACTATAGCATATATAAGTCCACTGCTGAACACAGGTCTCCTCCATGGATCTCATCATGGGTGGGAATTTGCCATATTCGCCATGCTTGACAGGCGGCTTGGTAACCGCAGTATTTTTAATTATTTTAAGTTGTTACTAGGAAGATGCTGCTAACCGTCACTTGTTTCAGTTTCCCTCTGTCGCCTCTTAGTTATCCACTCTTACTGTAAACATGAGCACAGTTATTTATTACTGCTAGTAATAAGGAGTAATTTCTTTTTAACCACACCTTACCTTCGTTATCCGTGATAGCAGCATTTGCTCGTACTCCATAGAAGTATTTAACGAGCGGCTCATCACCCTCGGCGGCAGCTATATGTAAAGCGGTCTGGCCAGCCCCATTAACAGCGTCCACTGATGCTCCGTAGTCAACCAGAATACGCGCCATGTCCACATCGCGCCTCCTAGCTGCAAGGTGAAGTGCCGTATCGCCGGCGGGGGTTGCTGCCTGGACGCGAGCGGCACGACCAATGGTGGTATTCATCGGTAGTTATTATTTAATTTACTTTTATATTCTATGTCTAGGGTATACGTTCGGTACTAAAACTGTGACGGAATTTAGTGATGATGAAATAATTTAACCCATGAATGATTATATCGTCAACAATTACGGTGGAATTGTTAATAAATTAATCATAGTCATTCTTTATCTCGACTTTTTAGTATTATTAAATTCCAATCATATAGAAATGATTTAGTTGTAACGACTTTGCAGCTAGCTGCGTGAAGACGGCGTAAAAGAATCCATCACTTAATTTAATACCTTTGATGTTGTAAGAAACGGTTATGGGAAATTCCAAAAGGATCTAATAACGTCTGATAGATGGAAAAATTCTTCCTGATGTGAGTGTTAAAATCAAAACATTTTATTCAAAATTGACCTTTACAAAAGCACTTTCGGTTTAACAAGTCCATACTGCGCGAGAGGTTGTGAGAAAAAGCAGCAAGAAACTCACGAAAAGGCCATTTTTCTTCCCAACAATAGCAATTTAACCTTATAAAGTATAAACAAATGTAAAAAAATCTTAGGATGATCAATAATTTGATGCATTTTTATATTCTAAATAATCATCCAATTTATAACACAATTTCTTCATAAAAATGGTTTTTAAATGGACCTTAAATTTTTGCAAGGGCAAATCGCAAGGAATTTTGTAAAACATAGTTATAAATTTCTACCCGAAAATGAGCCACAAGTTTTTATTAAACTGTACCTTTGGTTACGTATTATATTAACATTATTTAACGTGTGCTTTGGGACAGCAAACTAGGATTTTTAGTGTGTGATAAAAGTAAGCATATCGTTTATTTTATGAAAGTTATTGAAATAGTTTTTTTTTACAAAAATTATATTTTCCAAGATGAGTCCTCTTGCAACAATTAAGACATTAATTTCTTTAAAAATATCTCGGGGTCAGGTCACAGGCACATATAGATACATATCTTTTTATGTTTACTGAATATAAATATATATTTAATATTAGTTTCCAATCCCCACAATAATCATTAATATAACACAAGACTAAAGTAATAAGTACACTATTGCCACAGCATTTTTATATAACTGAATACACAGCAAAAGCAAATCTTCATCTGGGAATCAAAACTTAAGGCATTTCGTTCAGGGCACGAAATTCAGCAAACGCTTCTACCTTTTTTTCTGACAAAAAGGTAAATCGTTAAAATCTCTAATAATATAAGAAACCGCACAGAAATTTTATATGGCAAGTTTGTTTCTGAAGGGATTTTTATAAAACTTGAGTGGTTTATACCGGCTATAAAATTAACCCTTCAGACTGGAACACAGAAGTGAAAGCACTGCTTTTTTTATAAAAAAGGGTGACAAACGAGCACACAGTCCACCTGATGGTAAGTGGATGCTGTGGCTCATAGACATCTACATTTACCCCCGATTAGAAATCAAAATGCAGATGGGTTGTCACCCCTGAGGGCTAGGATGGAATGCCTCGTTTCCAGTAAAAACGGTCTCCAGATCTATATACTCATCATACGAAATACAGCAGTATTAAGCTGCTATATTACGCTGGTATTCTGTGAGAGCGTGGTCCTCCTCCGATCGAGTCGACCCACTCGAACTACAACCATAATATTGCCGCAGCGTGGCTCTACCACGTGTGGAATGTTATAGTGCTGCAGAAACAAGTTAGAAAGCGGTATTTACCCACATAGACTCCCAAGCAGAAAAGAAGCCCTATCATCCATTATAATTATTCTGGCTCACTTTACCCTTCTGACCGGAATATATTTGGCGGCAGAAATATTTGAAAGGATACTTATATACTCATATAAAATCCAAAAACTGAAAAAAAAATGAAATTAGGCTATACCTTTAGTTGTTCAGCCGTTTGCGCACTAAGAAGCTCCCGGACCATGCTCTGGTTGCCGGCCTCCACAGCCAACAGCAGCGGGATCTTGCCCCTCTGGAACACCATGTCGCGGATTAACTTTTTCCATTCCTTCTGTCGTGCGCGTTCCTTATTCAACTCGATAAAACTGAGCTCAAGCTTCTGGATGTCCCTAGACTGAAGATTCGCAGGTGGGCTGCGACTACCTGACCGCAAGCTTAAATTCGCACTTCTAGGGCTATCCCTCCTATCCTCATTCATGGCTCATATGCAACTGATCGCTTTGGCCCTGATTTACACCCGCACTGTTTTGATTTGATGCAGTGTCTATGCAAGTGCTCACGCTATTTGCGGCATACCACTGCACGGAGTTTAAAAATTATGACACAGAACAGTAGTTTTCAATGTATGTGAACCGCAATCTTCGTAGGTGGTTCTATAGAATACACATAACTTTTGAATAATGCGCTCACCGCATGCAATTTTATAATAATGTGGATCAACTGTCAAGAAGTAGTATACGTACTTGATCCTCCATAGAGACTAGACTACTCTAAAACAAAGGCGCGTGCGAACATTGCAAAGCTGCCTTGCTCCAGTCGTGCCTAAGGACTAACTGAAACGGATTCTATTAAAATTACTGATTTTGAATTTCAGCGCCGACGTTATAACTAATATTCAACGACTGATTTGCATTGTAAATTTCAAGTCGTGACGTTTACAAGGCGGTTAAAGCTCGGCGGATAATTAGCTGGTTTCTATTCGCGTGGGGTGTACCCGCGGTGCCGGAATGTCCTTACAATATCAACCTTGCGGTCGTTTTTCTGAAGGTAACACACAATTTTTGCGTGAGACAAAGCGTACGCATAGATTAACTCTATTCAGAACTTTTGTTTGATAATTTTTTCAGGAATTGCTCAAAAAAACCAACTATGTTTACTAGCGATTTCGGCGTAAATCCTGAATCAGTGGAGGATGGCAGTGCCAGGCGACGATTGGCTGCACGCGATCGTTGTGACCAATGTTGCATCTCGCTTATTCACTATATTATCTATTCTCTAATACGTTTTCGATTATATTTAATGGTCGTTTTACCTAATAATAAAATATTAAACTTTAGAATTTAATACAATTGCTGTCATTTAATTGACAAAGGAAACAATGCTTCCTTGCTTGCTGCACACGAAAAAGTGTGAAATTATTTTATTTCACTTTTCCAAACGCATTCTATAAACGTATATAAAGTAAGTTGTAAAATA
Source organism: Parnassius honrathi (assembly GCA_018247895.1). NCBI lineage: Eukaryota > Metazoa > Arthropoda > Insecta > Lepidoptera > Papilionidae > Parnassius > Parnassius honrathi. The sequence continues at coordinate 6,439 of DWHP01006321.1, read as the reverse complement.
AGAATGTGTTTGAATAAAAAAGACACTAATTGTAATAAAATTCCCTTTTCTCACTTTTAAACTATTATAAGGTTCTGTAATTTCTTTCAAAGGAAGTTCTATTTTACATAACTCTATGCTTCGTGATACGTAGTACAAACCCTTGACATGAATTTATTAAGCAGACCATGCGACGTAATTAATAACGTTATTCATGTTAAGAGAAAATAAATTAAGAGAGAAAAGTAACTTGTTCTATTTTCAAACGAAACATTTGCCGCGTTCTAATTGGACATACGAGTAGAAAAGGGAAAGAAGCAACGACTAAAAATTATTATTTGTTTTTCTTATGTCACTTACTTTTTAATTTTTTCAAAGTTTAACGAAATATTTTTTTAGTTACTATACGTGTCTTTTTTGACACATTCTGATTCTTCATAATAGACTGTAGAGCTCCAATTCACTCTACTTCGTCGTTCTACGACAAGTGAATGCAGGAAATCTTTATCCTTATCCTTATCGTATCTACAATCCCTGCTAAATACACATCCCAAATACACGAAATCATCCACTTGTCCTCTCAGACGTGAACGCAAACTCCAGCCCGAGGCATAAAGGAGTGTTGCAGTTTGTACCCCGGGTAGGAGAGATACGAGGCATCAGCAGGATAGGACACCTGCGTCTCGGTCAGAAAGAGCAGAGTCGGCCTCGCCGTCTCGAGATGGTAGTGGACGACGTTTAGATAAGAGTAATATCCCCTGATATTGCAGAAATTCACGGATAGCATGGCAGGGGTCCCCTTGATCTTGTTGCTCCGTTTGCCTCGAGCAGTTGTAGAAAGAATCTTTTGTGACGAACTTTTCTCGTCATAAGAAGATTCACATGTATACATGGGAAAGAGGTGGTGATAGAAGCATGATAGATTTCGTAATTGTGGATGAAAGAATGAGGAGCGCAGTCGTAGATACAAGGGTTTAACGGGGGTCCAACGTAGGGATGGATCATTACTTGGTCTTACGTTGGATTAGTGGTATATTCAAGCGTTGGCGGCATCGGACACCCGTGTCTACCACTGTGTTACAGCGTATAAGAATAGAGAAGTTACAAGATGAAGATATAAAAGAGAAGAATAAATGTAGACTGAGCGAAAATATTAGGTATTTTAATGAGTTGTGTATGAATGATTCGGACCTGAATATTGTGTGACATACTGTTAAGAAAGGTTTGGTGGATGCAGCCACCGAAGTATGTAGCGTAAGTAAGATAAATGAAATGAAAAATAATATATCGTAGTGGGATGATGAGGTACGGATGGCAGTTGAAGCAAAGAAGAGAGCATGGCTAGATTTACTAGTCGTTTTACTATTCGTCTTATTTACACATAACACTATTCCTCTGTCATTCATCATTTCGCATACTTCATCCATCTTATCATTCATCGCTCCACATACATTCAGCGTAGCCAGACAGGCCTCCGCCATCCACTTCTCGCCCCATGCGGCGATAAGCCGAGTCTATTCTTTCGGCTTTGAGGCTCATTTAGCACCACCCGCGGGACACGTGTAGGGTGAGCCTAGGGTTAGGTGGTCGAAGCCTACGGACGCGGGCGGGTGCAGGTACTTGGCGAGTACCTCGCTCAAACGAAGAGAGCATGGTTAGGTTTATTAGCAACTAAAGCTGGTAATTCTGACGGTATGAATGACGAGATTGAAATAAAAATGGCAGAATTTAGAGTCGCTTTCGGGCAAATATTAAAATGTTCTGAAAACTCGTAAGAACTGGCAGGGAAAATTGAAAACAGCCCATAATGAATGCTACACGAGACTAAAACGGATGTATGCTGAGTGACGAAGTTTCAAATTTAGATAGATGGAAGAAATACTTTGGAAGCGTGTCCATGAGTGAAGAGTAGTCTAAATTAAATGAACTAGAAATTCCGAAAGAAATGGAAAGGGAAAATTAATATAGAAAAAATAATGAAAGCAATTACACGCATGAAAGCAGGTGAGGCAGCTGGATATGATAGAATATCACTCGAGATGCTAAGGACTGGAGAGGGAGTGGTGGCAGGCCTGTTGTATAACTTATTTAGTTTATGTTGAGAATTGAAGCGGGTACCAGAAGACTGGTATAAATCAGTAATAATCCCAATATATAAAGGAAAAGAGTTACAGCAGGACTGCATAAACTACCGTGGTATCAGCTTGCTTAGTATTGTGGGTAAATTGTATGCTATGATGTTAATTGAAAGAGTTATGAAATAAACTGAAGAAAAAATTTGGGATGTGCAAGTGGGAATTAGAAAGGGAATGGGGTGTACAGATCAAGTCTTTTCCACGCGCATGATTGCGGAAAAGTTTTTGATTAAAAATCGGAAAGTTTTTTGTGCGTTCATGGACTTGGAAAAGGCTTATGGCAGAGTGGACAGGAATGTGTTATGGCAAACACTGAACTCATTTGGGTTGCGCGTTGGTTTGATACAGGCATTAAGGTCTCTTTATAGGAACTCCAGTGCTTGTGTCAGGATACACGTGGTCTACTTTGACTGGCTTGACTTCCAGAAAGATGTCAGACAGAGCTGTGTAGCTTCCCCGTAGCTGTTTAATCTATTTATGGACAGTTGTTTGCAAACTTCGAAAGATGAAGAATGTGGGTTAAGAATGGGCAAGTTAACTGGCAAATGCCTCTTGAACACCGATGTTCAAGTCATATTTGCGTCGTCGGCTGCCGGGATGCAAATGATGGTTACATTAAATAACTGGAAATTAAAAGAAAGGGGAATGAAAGTGAACGCGAGTAAGACGAAAGTGATGGTTTTTGGAAGAAAAGCAAGTAAAATGTTTTGTGAAGTAAGAATAGAAGGGGAGTTGATTGAGCAAGTGGATGAGTTCGTGTATTTGGGATGTGTATTTAGCATGGTAGACATGATATGGATATAGAACGACGAATGGATGCAGGAAATAGAGGGAATGGGACTTTACACTCTATTATGAAGAATCAGAATGTGTCAAAAAAGGCACCTATAGTAATTCCCTAGAGGAAGGTTTATCGACCAAACTGGCGATATTTTGAAAATGGGCCACATTAGGAGTACCCTTAACCGACGTGCGTGTATGCGTCGATATATCCGTGTAAAGAAGGCAAGAGGGGTACGTCAAGTTGTGCCAAATGGAAGTCTGTAGTCTCTGCCTACCCTACCTCTAGGTGACAGGCGTGAGTTTTTTTGTTCAATCATAAATTCCTTAAAAACTCTACAAAACGTAAGAAAAACCGGGCAAAACTACACAGAAAAGAAATGACAAAAAGAAAAGAATAAAAAAATGAAGCCAGTGTTGGTCGATATTATATTTTTAATCGATTAATACCGATATATTATTTTTTTAAGAAAACTTACCCCATCAGCACGTAAGCGAATGTCCTTTCCAGCAGCTGTCAGTAGAGCCCGAAGAATACTAGTGGCAGTACCGGTCTGCCTACTGGCCACCAAATGAACAGCTGTCTGTTGACGGCTCTGGACAAAAAATAATAAAATCAACAATCTTATTTTATAAGCTTAATTTTTTTTTACTTCCCGCTATAAAAATGATTTTCAAAAAAGGAGGATGTTATTGTTTACACCTCGGTTTTTAAAAATCGATTTCTCATCATATCTCAACGTTTCGAGGTCTTAGGAAGCTATTCTGGCTATTTTTGGGATGATATCCACATTTCTGTGTATATGTGTATGTGTGTTTGGGAGGGGGGGATTGTGTAAGCATGTAAGCACCTCATAACTTTGTAATTGAGTGTCCGATCTAAAAGCAGTTTACGGCATCTGAAGGAACCTTGCTGTACTTGCATTTCCTTTGAATTCAGACGGAATCGCCACGGTAGATTCTGAGAAAACCTTAATAATTCGAGTTTTTTTTTTAATTTTTATACTTTAGTTTTCTTGGAATTACTTCGACACCCCTGTCTTGATCAATACTATAATCTAATCAGCTCTTCAAAAACGACGTCGATTTCCGTAAATCATCTCAAAATCGGTTATTTTATTCGTGAAGTATTCAATTTTGAAAAAAATAAATAAAGTGAGACTTGAAAATTAAATAAGTGAAATTTTGATATTGAAATTAGCGGGAAGTTCCATGGATAGCCTTCAGGGTTAACTAATTTTTTCTTCCTTAATTTATCGGGTAAAACTGCATCATGGCTTTACCACGTAAGTCTATATAACTGTGTTTTTATTTATTTAAAAAATACCATTACATTATTTAATGTTAAAACGAAAACCTTACATATTTTATTTTTATTTTAGTACAGTTAAAGATGTGAGTGATTAAAATGAAACCTTACAATTCTTCTACTCTTTATCAGCCCGCCACATTTTATGAAGAATTGGTTAAAACGATTTAATGGCTGTCCGATATATGGCGGTATAATCATGTAACGTAAATAACTACACCGACGATAGAAATCAGTATAAAGGTGCCAAAGTTGTGAAGTATTTTTCAGTTATTAAATAAAAAGTGACTTACTCCTCCCGTGGCAAAAGGGTCGACTCCCCGTTTCGATAACAGCAGTTTGACAATGTCTTCCCTCGAATACATCGCGGATATGTGCAGCACATTGTAGTTGTCCTGTAACAATTTTGTTCATAAATAAAGGATGATGTTGATTGTCTTTGTAACGGTGGCAAAATAAAAAAGTGTTTAATAATCTATATTAAAAATAAAATTTGTATTGTATTTTGAAGTATTTTGGAATTGCATTAAAATAAATATTTTATGATCTACAAGGAGGTTGTTGAGTGGGATCGGGAGCGGACAGATCCCAATCGGTGACGAAGTCACCGGGACATTCGTCACGGCCCTTCACTTGTTGATGGTATTCCCCTACTAGAAACGGTGACCTCATCGTTGCGGGCCCACTGGTAATGTAACCCTTAAGGGGCACGGTGACTCAGAAGTGATAGCACTACGAGGATGCTGAGGGCATGATTTTAACAAAGCAACGCAAAAAGACAGCCTCGATTGACATCTCAAAACACCTCGTATATACTAATGATAACCACCGTGTGGTTTTAGCTGGTATGCATGAGGATAAGATAGATAAAAAACAGGTGGCACTATCGGGGCGCTCGAAATCTCACAATCTGTCAACCAAGCACTTTCTTTCATCATCAGCACCCTCCGACTCCTCATATAACAGATTAATACTAATGCTCAGGATTAGTATTCTATATAAAGAGCCGAATACTTGTTCCAAAATTAAAAGTATCAGTAATGCAGACTTATGATCTTTAACATTTTTGAAGAACTACGAGTAGAAGTCTACAAGATTTTACCTTTTTATATAATACAAATTCCACTCTAAATAATTCTTCTACAGGGCCGTCACAAATGAAAAGGGTACATCGACATTTATATTCAAAAATCAAGAATTTTCATTTTTAAATAGCGACAGATAGAAAAATCAACCAGTTGAGGCGTAGCAGCATCTCTAAATAACAAATTAAACACTGTGGTTAGGAAACCACTTGCCAAGCGTGGCTACTATGGCAAATGCGGATATAAAATACAAAGATTGAAAGATACAAACACAAGTTTCTGTAGTAGTCTAGATTCGGCATTTTCAGACTTGATAATTGTTTATTTATTTGCCTGTGGCCCCACACTAATCAAGCTTATATCGTGGGTACCGACAAAAAAGCTTACCAGTAAGTCGGATCAGATGATTAGGCAACGCGCGTGTCCGTGCATTACTTGTATTTATATAAATTATAAATTACGCACAAATAAGTTATAAAAACTAAATAAAAACCAATTAAAAATATAATAATAAAAATATTCGTTGAAATACAGCTTTCTGATGGGGCCCTGCACTTCGATGTAGTGGTGAGATCACGCCTGGTCCTAGAGGCTTTAAGGAATTCTCCTCGTTTGTTTTTGCGCAGGAAACGTATAACCACTAGACGCGGGAGCTTATTTCCCGACGCTAGAACGTTCTGCTGTCTTAATCCTATTCGGATAACGCAATCGATATCCTCTGTTACCAAACTCACCTCAATTTTGATGGCGGTAACAAGTATTACAAGGATTTTCGTTGAGTCCTATAATCTCTAGTTCATTTCGAATGGCAGATTGAGCCTGGGCATTAATCCGTTCCTGGAGAGAGGATATAGTCGCAACGAGCTCAGCCACTTTTAATGTATATGTTTTAGCCTCTTCAATTGTTTTTCAGCATTTACCATGCGAGTTTCAAGTGAATCCTGTTTTGTAGTACATTTGAGAATGCAAGCCGATAGATTTCCCATAATTCCCTTAATTCTGTTAGATTGCTCTCGCAATAATCTTATTTCTGAGTTAAGCGAAGCAAGTTTGTCATTTACTGAAGTTACTGAGGGAGCCTCGTTAATCTCAACGTTATGTGATAAGGTGGCCTTCCGCTTTGTAGGGCGAGCTGTGACGTTGTTATATAT
>DWHP01006320.1:0-11474 GCA_018247895.1 Parnassius honrathi | reverse complement strand
TCTCTCTCTGTCGCCTCTTACGACACCCACGGGAAGATATGGGGTAGTGGATATTCTTAACCGCCACTACACGGCAACCTTTTCTATACTTTCACTATAATCGATTAAGATTTGATGGATTACATATAGTAAAAATAGTCGCAAACAGTTCACGAATTTGATTTTCTGTTGCCGTTTGTACACCTAATTCCCGGTGATTGTCGTTTTCTAATAAACCTAGTCCTTTACATGTTTCACGATATGTTTCGCAAATGTAACCGTTTACAGTTCTTAGATTGTCAAAAATGTCGAGCCACGAATAGTGAGTAGTAATAAGAGTAAATAGATGCATTCAACGTTTTTTGGGTGCACGTTGTGGACTCCCTATCGTATTATTCTGAAACAATCTATCGTGTCCTTGCACTGGCATTCCACGTTTTCGAGAGATAAATCTTTTACTAGATTTGTCGGAAGTGTAGTCAGATGGTGATTCCGAGTAAAATTTTAGCAAATGGATCTTCTCGGCATAGCTCAAAAAACTTTGTCAAAGTTGTTCTCGATGGTGGTTCTGTTGCAACTTTTGCTGCAGTTTCTTTACTAAAGAAGACGCGTGGTCCGTTTTCTAAGTGAACAGATAGATGGACTACCGCTGGATCGCGATCGTGTATTAGGAAACCCAAAATTCACCAAATCACTTCACTAACATTGATGTAAGAACCCATTTGGTACTGTATTGTCCCATTGTACAGTCTTTTTTGTTTTGTTTCGCCGTACTTGCATACGTATTGGATGGATTTAACAGAACCGCAGTATTCGACATTGATGTGAGCTATGAAAATTTTACATGGAGGCGGATTGTATGGAACTACCTATTGATTGTTTTTATATCTTATGGGATAGGGTGACAAACGAGCACACAGTCTACCCGATGGTAAGTGGTTGCTGCGGTGCCATAGACGTCTACATCTATCCTCGAAAACGAATCCGTGAAGACTTATAAGAAATGCCTCGTTTCCTATTAAAAGGGTCTTCGGTTCTCTACACTCACCGTGCGAAACACAGCACAGCATATTAAGCAAACATTTTACGCTGGTATTCTGTGTGAGTGTAGTCCTTCCCCGGTCGAGCTGACCCATTCATTGCAGCATGGCTCTACCACGTATAAATGTTACTTCAATCAATCTTCAGATCAATTTCTTCATTTCCTCGTATTTTAGCAGTTATTCCGCCTTGTTCTCGTGAACGACGTGTATATTTTGGATACCCGTATTCACCTGTTATTGTTTTACTTAGAAATTGGATTACTTTTTGCACATTTATCATTAATCCGCCGCAAGGACCATGCACCATTTTTTTCACTATAATTTTATAAATTTCGGGATCTTCTAGGTTTGCAAATTCAGCCTGGATGATGTGGTCTATCTTATCTATTCGGATCCTATTTTTTCAACCAAATTAAGTTGTGAAAGTGGGGCTGTTGTGTGGGGTTTTTGTTATTCAATCCAATACAATCCAACTGAGAACATCACCAAATATTAGTTTTTTGACCATAGCGTTGACAAATTTAATTAGTTTTTGTCATAAAACTCGAGCAATAATATCTTGTCGGTCGTGGGTCACCTGTCCTTATTGTAATTTGATTTCCGACCAAGAAGGATTTCATGTGAATGTTATAAATAAGGCAGGTTGACCATATTTTCTGAAATAGGTAATTCATTGTAGCTTTAACGTGGACTTCCGGTAAACGTAGATGGATGGATGACCAAATTTTTCCAGTTTTTCGATGTTTCCATAATTCATCATTGCGTCTTTTAATTGAACATATTCTTCCGAACGCAATTTTTGCTGATTATGACAAATAAATTCCAATCTTTCCCTATCAATTATTTTTATAGGATAAAGGTGAAAAACGAGCACACATTCCACCTGATGGTAAGTGGATGCTAGGGCCCATAGACATCTACATTTAACCTCGATTAAGAATTAAAATGCAGATGCGTTTTCACCCTTGAGGACTAAGATGAAATACTTCGATTCCAGTAAAACGGGTCTCCGGTTCTATACATTCACCATACGAAACACAGCAGCATTAAGCTGCTATTTTACGCGGGTATTCTGTGAGAACGTGGTCCTTCCCTAGTCGAGTCGAACCATTAATGCTACAACCATAATATAGCTGCAGCGTGGCTCTGCCACGTATAAAATTTTTGCATACATGTCCATAATAAATTGCTGGAATGATTCCCGACAATTTAGAATATTATGATTATATTCACGATTTCTAACCATAATTCGATAAGCGTAGAAAAGCATATAAGATGCTTTACGGTAGTTACAGCACCTGAAGTTGGATTTACTTCTTGGATTTTAAAGTGATAACCGTCGTCATCTTGCCAAAATATTAACGGATACTGCAGCGCATCGTAACTGCGTCATCAGTAATACATTGCAATTGACTTTTCTTAGTTACTTCAACGGTGAACAATGATATCACGATGACTATTTTCATTATCAACGATTACTATTTATTTATTTGAGGTGCATTCAATCTTCTTTCGTGTTCACCGGCTGGTCTTTTGTCTACCCGAATGATGATCTTATAGTTGTGTGCAAACATTTGTGTGGAAAGTTCTCTCCTAGTTCTGCCACTCGATACTAGATGGCGCTAGTAGGAAAGTTCATGGAATTTTCTAAAAAGCTCTCCTAGTTCTGCTACTCGATACTAGACATTACTTATGGCGCGCAACACTGCCCCCTCCTAAGACATACTCGACACGAACATTATTGGCCCCACAATAACGCGTCGGTCGTTCCACATAGACGATTTTAGGAGAACCTCTTGCACCTTTCGGAAATGGCCCCGTAGCGTCAAGGGGTATCCTCTCCCACGCTGCTTCAACATTGTACAATTTTAATGCACACAGCCGCACAATTCGTGCATTTGCTGGCCCAATAGCTTTTCGTGGTCGAGCTTATCGCTGAGACGCCGCTTCACTTGGGCTTAGGAGCACTGGTCTTCATCCATTCTAGAATTGACTTGATGTCCGAATCTTTCTGCTGTGCATGTTGTAAGCTGTCCTTCCACTCGTTGCTGAGGTGGTCTGTCCTGAGCATCCTCACAGATACCACTTCCTTATCCTCTTGCCTAGTACAATGCTTGCTATCTTCACAAGGTCTTCTTGAAACAGAAACAACAATGCATCTGCGTTGCCATGAGATTTCCCGCTGCGATGTTCGATCACAAAGTCGTATTTCTGCGCCTGCTGGGTGGCGTGGTCCGCCGCACAACCCTCTCGAGATCGATCACCTTGCCTTTTTACAGATCGCTTAGGGCAGCTAGGTCGAAGATGGCACCTTTTCCCCACAGTCGTATCACCTTAGGCTGTAACTTTTATTGTGGTCGCGAACTGTAGTTGCTGCAATCTCTCTAACATGAGGGAACGATGATCCTGTCGCTGCTAGGCGGTGCCGTTAGCCGCACTACCCTCTCGAGATCGATCAACTTCCATTTCTACAGTTCGCTTAGGGCAACTGGATTGTAGATGGCCCCTTTCCGCACAACCATAGCACCTAGGGCTATACACCCTTTATTACGGTCGCGAACTGTAGCTGCTGCAACCTCCCTGATGCGATGGTAACGATGATTCTGCCGCACGGCTTCCACCTCCAGTGCATGGGCCAAGGCTCCCATAAGCGTCACGTGGTGCCTCACAGCGGCTGACTTCAAGGTCGCGGATGCCGTTGATGAATGTCTGCACCAGGTTCCTTCCAATGATAGCAGGTACAGACTGGTATGCTTTTCGAACCAGCTTCTCTACCTCAAAGGCCCATTGCTGCAGGTTTTCGTTGATACGTTGCACGCGATCTTTAAGCTGCGCACGAAAGACGTGTTCCAGGTGAGCGTCACCATATCTAGCCTCCAATGCCTCAAGGAGCTTCTCGTAAGTCACTTCCTTACCGAGAGCTTTCAGAACAGTTAAGGCCTAGTCGCGCAGGCCTAGTGTAAGAGCAGTCATGGCCTGACTTTTATTCCAGCCGTTCGCTTTCATGACAGCCTCGAACTGGATTTTGTAGGCCGACCATGAAGAAGTCCCGTCGAACGGCGGCACTTCGAATCCACGTAGCGAAGGTGTTGTAGCTACTACGGGAGCTGTAATTCCATTCCCAAGTTTGAGTTCGTCCAGCGTTTTCTTCACTTGGTTGATTTGGGTTTCAGCTTCCGAGAGGCGGTTGTCACGTTGAGCAACCTTATCCTTCACCTTTCTTACCTTTTTCCGAAGGTAGCGTGGTCTTTCATGAGGAGCATCTGCTCTTCCTTATCGCGTTTGAGGTGCTCTTCTAAACGACGGGCCTGTTTCTCCTGCCGACGGGTCTGTTCCTCCTGCTGCTCTTTCAACCAACGGACCTGTTCCTCCTGTCGTCGGGCCTGTTCCGCCTACTGATCTTCCAACCGACGGACTTGTTCCTCCGTTCCGCGCTGCAGCTGCTCTTTCAACCGACTGGCCAGTTCATCCTATCGACGGGCCTGTTCTTCCTGTCGGCGGGCCTGTTATTCCTGTCGGCGAGCTTATTCCTCCTGTCGGCGTGCCTGTTCCTGCCGCATCATCATTAGAGCACTAAAGTCAGGTGCTGCAGATGTAGGAGCCGCTGACGGACTGGCCTCCGTAGCCGGCGTCAGTGGCGTTGCACCAAAAAATTGTCTTACCCGTCTCCTGCTAGCGTTGACTTCGGGTACGGACACCCTTCGCTTCTTCTTTAGGTAAAATCGGCATGTTTTTATCCCACTTCTGACACCAGTTGTTACGAGCTTAGGGTTCGTGACAATAAAAACTGCCGATTGAATTACCGAAATTGACACTAATTAGTAAACACCAATTAGAACTTAAAACACACCAGTAATTAATCACACTTAACACTTAAGTTAATTTTATTTCGCTCCGAAGTTTTCGCTTGTGGTGCTAATTCAATACTGTCCCGGTTGCGGCCCTAAATGGCTTTATATAGGCCTTTTCCACAGAAACGTCTAGAATATTCCAGCAAATACCGGTCCCGACCAACCAGGTGAAGAAAATTCGAGTGTGGAGTTTTCTAGAAAGCTTAGTCCTTTTATTCGATACTAGATGGCGCTGGAGGTGAAAATTCTAGCATGGCGTTTTTAAGAAAGCTCTCCTCGCTCTGCTACCCGACACTAGATGGTGCTAAGTGCATTAATTATGGCGTGCAACATTATTAATGACATTGTTGACGTTACGAAACATAAATATTTTCTATTCGCTAATGACATTTCAATTATTGTGACTTGTAATAAAAATAAAATTACAATTAGAAATCATGAAGATGACATTAATGATACAATTGACACACTAATAGAATGACTTGACATAAATAATTTGATAATTAATCTAGATATATCCAATTTAATAAATCTATCAATTCAAATCATAATAATTAATTTAATATACCAAAACTAAAAAGCTACCTGTACAAAATTTCTGGGCGTAACATTAAATGAAGATATAAACTTGAAAGAACATATAGATAACGTATGCATTAGATTTAATAAATTTGTATATGCCCTTAAACACTTTAAAGACATACCAAATATTAAAACTGCAATTGCAACTTACTACGCATACGTAGAGTCTGTTTTACGTAATGGACTTATAATATGGGCTTAATGGTACTGACCGGAATAGAGAATTCCCTTCCCTAAAAAATGTATTCGTGCAATATGTGGGATATCACCAGAAGAATCCTGTAAACTGCTATTTAAAATAATATATTAGTATATTACCCTTCCCGTCATTATATGAGGCGTGATTCAAAAGTATTGATAATCGATTATATATAATGCATACGAAATTCCAGACGAGAAATCACGTCCCAGCCCATCGTCCAACCGATCGAGTCAAGAAAATGCGTCCAAAACGCCCCAAAGAGAGTCGTCGAGTTTAAACCAGGGCCCATATGCCCCCGCATCTTCTTCTTCCTCCTGCGCCGGCAGTGTCAAGAGCAGCTGTAGTATTGCATCAAGTACAGCTCCCACATCAGCAAGCGGCAATATGGATGATAGTCTAGCAGGCAATAATGAGGTATAAACACAGCCTATATTTATATGTACAAGCAACAAAATAATAGGATTCAGGCGGAGTTTCTTTTGTCGGATTTTTTCCCAACATAGGTATTTCATGTTGCAATGTTGTATATTAAAAAAAAAACCAGACACGATATTTTATTTATATGCTATTCGTAAAGGGAAAGGTGGTATGTAAGATATACTTACTACCCATATTTTTGTTTTTTTCTAATAGTTAACCTGTCTATCATAGTCATGTTTCTTTTTTCTAAAATAATTGTATTTAAATTAAAAAGTTGAGGATAGACTTTTTGCATATGTCACCACACATTAAGGTCTTGGTTCTTATATTCGACAGCTCATTATGTTTGATTCCATATATTCCACATTCATGAGTCAAACGGTTGCGAATACACTTTGTATCAATGTTTAAATCTATTATTTATTTCGGTAAATCTATTTTATATTAATAAATCGATTATGTATATCAATTCCTCATACAGTGGTGGTGTAAGAGCATGCACTAACCAATATCGTCCCGTGGCTGTTATAAGAGGAGACAGAGGGAAACGAACCGGGGGATGTGCCAGCAGCATCTTCTTGATAACAAATCAATAAATATAAAAAAACAGGTTGGCAAGCCAACCCGCTTTGCCCAAAGCCAAACTTTATGCAACATAATTTTTTTTATTCCAGACCACATTATCAGGAGGTCCAAACAGCACGAGTCTACCCAGTCCGTTTCCTGGTCCATGCAGCATGAACAGGCCCGACAACATCCCCATCAACCCCAACCAAGGCCCTAATGGCCCCATGGGTACCTCTACATCTTCCTTTGACCCCATATCGTCGCTCGCTCAGATGTCACAACAACTGACGAACACTGTTGGAGGTGGAGGCCCGGGTCCAACTGGACCCATGGGGCCTAATGGCAGCGGAATGGGACCTTTCGGTTCAGGACCACATCACATGCAGCATCATCACTCAATGCATCCACATGGGCATCCCCATATGATGATGAATGATTTAGGTAATTTTACAGATGAAATATCATATTTTGATTTACTTTTTAGTCAGTTTGTAATGACCAATTGTATGTTTAGGTTGCCATATGGATAACATGGGAGGTCCGGGTATTGGTGGACCTATGGAAGGGATGATGGGTGGCAGTGATTTCTCTCCAGAAATGAATTTAAGTCCAAAAATGGGCGGAGGTCCTATGGGTGGACCAATGGGACCTATGGGTCCCGATGCCTCTATGCTCGGACCGAGGATGGGAGGAGCGGGAAAAATGCCTCCATTCAATGGAGCTAACGTGCAAGTCAAAGCGAGCGCACCGAACACGATACAGTACCTACCGACAAGACCACAGATGCAATGCAATACGGGCCCGAGAGGGCCACCGAGTTTAGACTTTCTACAACGGGTCACAAACCCTATGCAAATGGACAGCAGTAAAGGCGTGCAATATTTCCCCGGTGCGAGGGGAATGGACATGGAAGGTGGAATGCGAGGGGTGATGAGACCACCCGGCGGTATGCTGAGAATGCCACACTACCCCGCCGGGTTCAACTCACCGCCGAAAATGGCTGGCGACCCTTTCGGCGGAGCCGGCCCTAATCCTATGTGCGGACCGAACTTCAGGGGAGTTAAGGGGGGTATGGGTCCGGGCAACGTTCGTATGGGGTCTGCACAACCCCTGCCGCCTTCAATGGGTGGCCCTACGGCGGGCTTTAAGGGGCAAAGCTTCGCGGTCCCCTCCACGGCAGATCCCAATTACGCAGCACAGTTTCACAACTTCCAGCAGCAACTGTATGCGACCGGAAGCCGTGCAGCCCAGCCGCATCAAGGCTATCCCCCCTACCAGCCGTCCAAGTGATGATTGCCACTCTGGCAATGTGGATTCAGTGTTAAGGTCGCGGTAGTATAAAATCAGTGAGGCCCCGCGACCGCTCGTGTCGTGTTGTGATATGGACACTTCACATTCGCTGGTCACTCGTGACGGCAACCGAAACGGATCTACGAAACGGCCTGTTGGTATTTATTAAGTTTTATATAGATTTACCGTCAGACCGACCGGTGGTTTTGAAATGTACTTAATTTATCTATATGCCAGTGAAGGAGATCAAATTTTGTTAGTGATTTTTTAATCCGCGTATTGTGAGATTTGTTTTTCTTTTAAATGTGTAGAGTTTCGCATAGTAATTTTATTGTTTGTTAGGGTATCGATTATATTTCACCTTAGGCCATTATTCTAGATTTTTGACTGAATATGAGTTTTTTATAGTAGCGAATGCGGATGCGTTTGTACAAATTGTACAAATTTTAGATGTTTTATGTACTCTACATAAAGTACAGTTTTAGACTTTATTTTTGCTTATGGCAATAATATAGTTTTTATCTTTTTTTTACACAAACTCGCCAGAATTTCAGTGTATTGGTTCCTTAACTTAGCTATTTTACATATGATTCCTATGCACACAAATATCTAGTCAATTTTGAAATTAATAATGCCTGACACTGTGTTAAATGTAATCTGTAATAATCGAGTCCGCAGTTCGGTTACTTTTAATGACACAGAAGTACATAATTATATGTAACAATACTTTGTCCATTTTAGTTTAAGATTATTAGTAGTGAAATTTGTTTTATTTTTATTATTTGGCATATGGCCAGTATAACACCTGGAACTAATGTACTAGATCATTAATTATTACTATTTATTCTTTTTCGATCTGATAGCAATGTTTTTCTGTCTTCCATACCTTTATAAACTCTTAATGTAACATAAGCAAATAGTACAGATTTTCCCTGCATTTAATACTAAATGCATTAAAATTACGCAGGTCAAGTTCAATTAAGACTTACTTTTAAATGATTTAAAAGTACTTAAATATCTGTTGCCATATTGTTTGCCACATGAATTTAGTTTCGTGATATTTTTAACTACTCTGTTTAAATTATTACCTACAAAATTTTTACGAACAATGCCTATATTATTCTCTAAATGCAATGCAATTCGTTTTATGTAGTAAATAGGAAATACTATGCTAGGCTAGAAATCGCACATTGTGAATGTCAATCACAGTGGCCTTTAATGTAAAATATGCCTTCTTTAAGAGCAATTTAAACCCCGGCAGGTGTGGACGCAAATGCATTGATTAATTTCTACGTGAGATATACTTGTAAAGTTAACCGCTCAAATCTAATAACAATCCATTTGATATTAGAAAAGGCGTAAGTGGCATAACGCGAGAAATAGCACAACAGTCCAATAAGAAACACCCGCTAGAAATTAGATAGTCTTAATTTAAATGTAATTATAATGTAAGGTAAAGAATGGTTCTTGTTTTAGGTTAAGCGAAGAGCAATGATATAAAATAGTTTGTGTAATATTGATAAGAGAGAAAATTAAGATGCAAACTATTGGTTGTGATTCCGACACAATTTGTTAAGTTGTTCGTAGATTTGTCACAGAGAATAGTTGTGGGAACTTAACTTACTTCACGATAAGGCCCTTTTTATTTTTTGTTTTTTGGATATTTTTACTTGTCGTTCTCGTTTGTACATCGCTAACAATAATTGTACAGAGTACTTTTGGACTTAATTTAAGGCAATAAATGTATTTATTTTATAACTCGTGATGTAAGAATTTATTCTTAATTATTATAAAAAAATATATATAATATGCTTGTATACACATGTTTCAATTACACTGTTAATGTTAATAACACGTTAAGTCTTCTCATGAATAAGGCGGCCTGGCTGTACCATCCAGGCAGTACCGGTAAATCTGACATTACAGTTTACTCAAGCCTGATCACTAAGGGGCCGTCCATTAATGGACGGCCCCTTAGTGATCAGTGAGGCTCGTAAGGGGGGGGGGTTGACAAAAATCACGAAATATCACAAGGGGGAGGGGGTGTAGTAATATTATCACGTGTATTTATTTTTTCGTCAAACGCACGATTTCTAAACCGAAAAGCGGCGTGTAATGTGACCTTGACTCGCCTGTACATGTAAATTCATGTCACAAGCATGAATCTAATCCGAGCTATAATAGTCTAGAAATGCACAATGTTCGTCCCACACGTATCCTCACGCGACTATCGATCGGTAGATCGAGAGAGATTCTCAGTGTAGTGCGCGAAAATGATGTGACGCCGAGTGGCTTGATGAAACCGACGCTGATCTTCAACAAAGCACAGTGCCAATAACTGACTTGCAAGATGCTTATCCAGTTGTTAGTGTTGAAGAAAGTCTTGCTAATCCGTGGTCCGAGAATAATGTACATTAAATGTGTTCATGTACTTGTACAATTTTAAATATGTTCATGTACTTGGATATAGAACTTCGAGTGAACGCAGGAAATAGAATAAACGGGGCCCTACATGCTATTGTGAAGAGCTTGAACATAAGGTAGTGAAAGTTGGGTGTGGTAGAAGAAGCACGAGAGTAGAATGAACGCAGTAGAAATGCGGTCGGAGTGTGTTAGGGCTGAATCTGAATGACAGGGTGAGAAATTGTGTGATAAGAGAAGAGTGTGGTTTGCAAGATGATGTTGTGACCAGGATTAAAAAAAGTGATGCTTCGGTGGTTTGGTCACGTGGAAAGAATGAATGCGGAAAGAGTGACAAAGAAAATTTATGTTGCAGAAGTGAATGGCAGAGTCTGAAAGGGACGTTCTAGGCGAAAATTTATCGACCAAATTAGCGATTTATTGAAAACGGGCCTATTTAGGAGTACCCTTAACCGAGGAGTATGTGTGCGCAGGTATATGGATGTGAAGGTGGCGAGAGAGGTGTGTCAGGATCGTGGCGAATGGAAGTCTGTAGACTCTGCCAGGGGCGTAGCTACAGCCGTATCAATGATGCGGGCCCCCCGGGCTAAGAGGCCCTAACGTGTGGTAGCAAAAATTAGTAAAATATTATCCACAATGTCACTTATTCTTGTAGTTCCTGGGAAAAAAAAGATAAAAAAACTGTCATACGTGCCTGTAGAGTTTTCACTTCAGCAAAGACAAAAGTCAAAAATGCAATACTTTTTTCACGGGTTAAGCGTGCGCCCAAAAGTTGACAACATCCTATATCGGTTTTTGCGGGATTCCTTAACGGGGGGAATCCCGCAAAAACCGATGTACATTGACAATCCACGGAGAGCAATATTTACGCGTTTTATTTCATTCTGGTTCAAATGTTATTACACTGTAATACAATACAATCTTGTACTTCTGAATGTTGATTGGTTAATTAGTTTGATTTGTGAAAAGAATGAGTGAAAGGAAATGAAGTTATCCCAGTGGAGCTAAAAAAAGAAAAGTAAACAGAACGGGCCGGAGGTTATAAAAAAACGACGGGTTGCACTCCGGGAGTGCCGGCTGAAGTGAAAACTTGAATATTAACGTTGTGCATTTTTGATA
>DWHP01006319.1:0-11474 GCA_018247895.1 Parnassius honrathi | reverse complement strand
TGAGTGTAGAGAACCGGAGACCCTTTTTACTGGAAACGAGGCATTCCATCTTAGTCCTCACGGGTGACAGCGCATCTGCATTTTAATTGAAGATAGATAGATGTAGATGATTATGGGCCACAGCAACCACTTACCGTTTGTCACCCTATCCTATAAAAAAAATGAGACCACAAAAGAGGCAACAGGTTTCAGGTAAAATAAAGAATCATCAAAATTGGTTCGCCCAGAGAAAAGTTCTGAGGTAACAAACATGAAAAAAAAATACATTCAAATGGAGTATCTCCGCCTCTTTTAAAACTGTAATTATAGTGTGAAAATAAATCATTTTTGAGACATTAATTTTTAATATTATTTTTTACTATGTGAAATGGCAATTTCATGTGAATTTTTGCAGTTTACCAACAGTCTAAAAGACTTATTACAAGTGGTATTTAGTTTTCAGACTATAATATAATAGATTTGCATTTTTGATATAGATTATGTTTAAAAATAAATTATATAGTTGGTAAATTCATATACATAATTTATTTATTTTATTTTTATTACATGCCTTATAATAATAGATATAAAGGGCGGACTTAATGCCTTTATGGCATTCTCTACTAGTCGACCCTGGATGATTTGAGAAACTGGCAGGCACTTCATAAATTTAATAAATAAGTAATAAAGATATAAGGTACAACAAAATGCAAATAAATTAAATATGTTTAGTAAAAATATACATACTTAACATAATAAAGAATGAACAATAAATATACAAATGGGTACTTATATACAAAATCTATAAATAAATAAAATACATATACAAAATGTCACTGATAAAGCATAACAGGAAGAAAAAAGTATAAATCATGTCATACAATTTTTGATAGAATTCTCAAACTAGTCCCTTAAAAGAAGCCTTGTTACTAGTTTTCTTTTGTACAAACATTTTGGTTAATCCCAATATTTTTAATATCTGAACTATTTCTTGGCATGCGTTATATGTATAATACAGTAATTACAAAATATTTTGCAATTTTGTTGCCTCTATTTTAAAATGCTCTACTTGCATGTATGAGTGTAATGATTTTTCTAATTTGTTATTTAACTTGCTTCCAAACATATGAATAATCTAATACTTTGGCAGATGTCCATCCTTTGATCCATCCATTACAGCCTCTGAAAGTCTACAGCTGAACATAGGCCTCCCCAACAGATTACCTCATAGGATTTTGCCATAGTTGACCTGCTTGGCAAGGGTCAACCACAGTTGTTTATTATTTTGAGTTCTTATTGGGAAAATGCTGCTTGCCATCTCCTGTCTCAATTTCCCTCTGTCGCCTCTTTCAAAACCTACGGGACAATCGGAGGTAGTGGATATTCTTATAGCACTACTACATGACGGATCTATAAATATAATATGTATTGAATATATTTAAGAATTGGTAATCAGTCATTGTTCATTGCATGTTCCTGTCTGTCGCACAGATCCGTGGAATAAGTATTATTAAAACTTTCTAAAATAACCAGTAAATAGATCATCAATAATTCTCACTTGAGATATTGTCACACAGCATTTAATTCTTTTATATTTAAAACTGGTTTTATTACTGCAGAATCCTCCCCTTGTGTTATATGCATGAGAAAGAGCCCAGCAAAGAATGATCAAAATGTGGTTTTCATCAGATGATATAGAACTTACAATAATAAGTTAACAGAATCTGATCCCTTCAGTGTCTGCAAAGTCCAAAGACATATTTAAACAAAACATTAAGCTTATTTTTACTTCAATATACACAATTGTTGTTATTTTTTCTGTATGAATTTTATTGAGTTCTGTTAACTTATTTTTAATTCCTGTTCACAGGGGGGACTGGGATGTTTGACGTCCCATTGTCATAGTTCGCCTGGCTACATTCGGTTTTTTAATGTTAATTTTTGCTCTGATCTATCCAGAATGAGCTTACATTATCTTGAAGTCTTGCAGTGGTATGCTTGGGTTTGAATTTAATTTTGTTAATAATAGGATCCTAAGCAGATGACAGTACCCATTTGTCTTCTTTATTGGAATTAGGATGTTTTTAAATTTCAATAGCCTCACATATTATCCTTGGTAGGAATCGGTGCTCTTTTGTGAAAATTTGTGGTCTATCAAATCTGATGTAATGATGGAAATAATCTTGAACATGTTCACAGACTGCAGACTTCCCGGAGCATCAGTGCTTAACGCCAGTTATATGTTCTTTCATGTGGGTTTTTATAGATCTTGATTCATCACAATAATCACAATTGATGCAAATTTATTGAGAGGTCTTTATTAAAATTATAATAATTAATAAGTAGGGAATAGTTGTTATAGGCCAAAATGTCTAAAATAACATTTGTTTGTTATAATATTGTAAGGCTGTTGTTATCTTAAATAAATAAAAGTAATAATAATAAATACCCTGTTTAAGATGGGATATGGTTAAATGATAGAATACTTTTACTATAATCTTATTTATGAAATTTTTGTTATAAATATATTTAATCTGTTGGCCTATGTTAGTTAATACGATTCTACTGTGGCTGTCCTTGTTGTCTCCACTAAAGTGCGACTTGGTTGGCCATATAGCAAACAAATGACAGGGAAAAGAAAGTATCTCTTATTATTACGTAAAATTTAGATTTTAGATGTGGTTGAGCCATGCTGTTGCATTTATATTAATAGTATAATTTTAGCACGAATGGGTTGGCTCGACCGGGGTGGGACCACACTCACAGAATACCAGCGTAAAATAGTAGCTTAATGCTGCTGTGTTTCTTAAGGTGAGTGTAGAGAACCGAAGACCTTTTTTATTGGAAATGGGGCATTCCGTCTTAGTCCTCACGGGTGACAACGCATCTGAGTTTTGATTCGTAATCGAGGAGATACATATAGGTGTCTATGGGCCACAGCAACCACTTACCACCATCAGGTGTACTATGTGGTTGCGCACTTTGTACCCTGTTCAGTTACCTATCTATATCAGCTTCTAAGTAAATATGTATAATGGCCAATAAATATTTCTGATTTTGATTATAGCCACTGTATTTTTTCTAAATGAAAGGTATGGAGGTATGTCACACTTGAGGACTAAGATGGAATACCTCGAATCTAGTAAAAAGGGTCTGCGGTTCTCTACACTTACCATACGAAACACAGCAGCATTGGCTGCTGTTTTAAGCTGGTATTCTATGAGTGTGGTCCTACCTAGGTTGAGTCAAACCATTTGTGCTACAACTATAGTATAGCTGCAGCGTGACTACTATCTATAAAATACACTCTTGGACAAATGTGTCATAAGTATCTTCAGTATGCTGTATTTAATTCCTTCACATTTCTTAGTGTAATTTATGTGCAATTAAATATTACTTTATTGTACATTAAAATCCCGGACATTAAACAATGAATGTGTTATGAGACATTTATACCTGCAGGGCTTTGTACTTTTTCATCCCGTCATCCTAACCAAAGTGATTACCGATTCACGACGCTACAGCACCAACTGTTACGCGTATAACTTGAAAAGTTGACGGTTAATCGGTTTTATGTGCGGCCGCAGCTACTGGTAACAATTGTTGAACGTAAAATTATTGTGGGATCTCATTTGATATCGATTGCGGATAAAGATGGAAGTTTGCTCGATATTTTACTAGTTGGTGTAGAGTTCGGAAGACGTTGTACCGAGTTTTCGATATTTGAACGTCGGAAACTTTCAACGATGACTGAACATAAGTGGTTACGTTACATGTGTTATTTTGTAGCTCGTGAAATTAAGTCAATATCGTATGTTCAGTATTTATAAATATTAAGTTTATACTTTAGCGATGAGGTCGTGATAGAGCCGGGCATGGGATCACGTTCTTGCAGAATATCAACGTGAAACAGCAGAATAACGCTGTTTTTCGTATGGTGAGTGTAGGGAACCGGAGATCCTTTTTACTAGTAACGCCGCTTGTACCTTCTAGTTTTGCAATCGACTTCTAAAAAGGAGGAGGTTCTAGATTCAACTGTATTTTTTACGTGTGTTACCTCAGAACTTTTTTTAGGTGAACCAACTTTGATGATTCTTTTTTTATTTGAAAGCTAGTGCTTTTCATGTGGTCCCATATAAATTTAATCAAGATCCGAGCAGTAGTTTTTAAGTTATCTTTAATAATGATATTTAATTAACTTTGACTACGTTAATGATAATCTCATTTTATTTATATTGAAGTCGGTTGTACATTTTTTTTTAATTTTAGCACTTGTTTAGTCCTTCATTTATTACATATATATAGTATTTAGAACAAAGTATCTGCATTTTGATCGCTTAACTAAAGGTCGACGTACGAGTATATTTATAACCCATTGATGTAACCGCATTAAACCACATTACGACAAAGATTTCTTCTTAACTCGTTTTTTTTTTTTACAATAGAATCAATATAATAAGTTTGTTCTTGTATGATCGACGGTTCCATTGCGCAGTGGCTTGGCATTGAGTTCCGGCGTTGAGGGCCTTAGGTGCGGGTTCGAATCACGTACAGTTCAAATATTTGTATGGCCTACGAGTGATTGTTACGGGTCCTGGATGTTTGTCCTTGTGAAATTTATGTTTGTAAACTAGGTAGTAGAGGTCTACTATACATGAGAAAATCCTAGTGTGGAGTTAACGTTTTATTTAAATAATTGATATAGATATTGTATGATCATATAAAAGCCTGTGTTCTAATTTTATAACTTCATTAATATAGCATTAAGCTGATGTCGTAAGCCGATACTGTCGAGAAAACGTGTCGGCGTATATGAGGTACGGTTAAATGTTATAATTGAAAATATTTACGACAAAGTGTAATAAAATCAATTCATTTTAGTTGCTCGTAGACTGTAGGTACCCCACAATGTCCATTTGCGTCAGTTTTTAAATTAAAATTTTCAAATTCCGATTTAACAGTATATAATAAGATGCTTAAAGACCTATTTGGCCATGAGATCATTTTTTTTTTATAGGATTGGGTGACAAACGAGCACACAGTCCACCTGATGGAAAGTGGTTCCTGTGGCCCATAGTCATCTACATCTATCCTCAATTACGAATTAAAATGCAGATGCGTTGTCACCCGTGAGGACTAAGATGAAATGCCTCGTTTCCAGTAAAAAGGGTCTCCGGTTCTCTACACTCACCGTACGAAATACAGCAGCATAATGAAGATTTTCCAAATTATCAAATAAAGGCGACAACACATCATTCTAAATATTATACTCGATCAGTAATCCGTTCATTACAAGAAAGTGTAGGTATACAAAGTATCTATAGATACAGATTGTTTAATACCAAGCTTATTATAATAAATGATTACATGGTTGATAAAATCCCCTGGGAATGAGGTGTTCGCTTCTCTAAGCGGTTTCTTGCAAATTATACTTTGTAACGTTACTGTGTAAAAAATGTCCCGCTGGGTTTCTTACGGTTCTTTTCAGGACAGAGGTTTGTTTTCCGATTCAGTGGTAATAAGTAAAAACCGATTTTTAATAAGAATCATTTATTATCTATATCGAATAAAATATTCTATTCTATTCTAAAATGTGAAATAATTATGTTGTTGTACATAAACAGTACTATCTTTGTGTGTACTTTCTTATATTATAGCGAATCAATTATGATATCGTTTTGAAACCAATTTACTTCGACGAATATAAATCTGGCGATGTCCTTCATCTTTGCTTGTTACCAATATTGAAATCGTTAAGAAGTACTTTGAAAGAGCTTTGCTTCTCAATCACTTTGTAATGTCTTCAGCTTTTACTCTGATCTTTTAAGCGGTAATCGGAAGTTAAGGTTAATGGATTAATATATTTTGAAAATTTGATATGTTATAATAATCTTTAACAGAGAACAAATTAAAGAACTAACAACGTGTTACTTGAAGGCGATAACTGAAAATTGCCGACGCGCGAATTACCCGCTACTTTATTAAATATTAAACCCGATGAATCTCGTTATTAACTATTTATAACTTTGAAGAAGTTATCTCAAAGTACTTTCTTAGCTTGAAGCCGTGAGAAATCAGATTTACCTTTATATTATAATTTTTGAAAAATCTTGTTAAGAGTTGTATCTTCATCGTGCAATAAAAATATCATAGTAATTAGTTCGTGGCGGAGCCATGCTGTAGATTATATTATGGCTGCAGTACGAATGGGACAGCTCGACCGGGGAAGGACCACGCTCCCACAGCATACCAGCGTGAAATATAGCAGCTTAAGATCGGGCAAATATGAAATTCCGTTTCGGAATTCCTAACGGGTCGCCCACACACATTTGCCATCCCATTTAAAAAACTACTGTACGTATGTGACGGGTCCTTGTTCCGTATGTATGTGGCCGACCTATAGCTGCGGAGTAGGAGGATGTCTGAGTAGCCAAACTTAAGATGTGTTCATTATTTAAATGTAATCCGAATGTTATTTGGTACCTAACTTCTGATCAAGTGTTATATTGTTATTCTCAGTGTGATTAAAGCGCAGATATATCGTGATCGTCTATTATTATTGATATAATTTTTTTAAAGCGTTTTTGTTACCCGTGAGGACTAAGATGGAATGCCTCCTTTCTAGTAAGAAGGGTCTCCGGTTCTCTACACTCACTATACGAAACACGGCAGCGTTAAGCTGCTATTTTACGCTGGTATTTTATGAGAGCGTGGTCCTTCCCCGGTCGAGCCGACCCATTCTTACATGTCGGGTGTGACGGGGGAGTGAGGGGCAGGGTCCGGCGCTAATACCGCGCACTTTACTGTAACAAGTTTCAACATAAATTGGTTAGGTACCGAGGTGATCCTGCCGAATAATGTTTGGCTGAATATTCGGTTCGTTTAAAGTCTTACCGAACTTTCGGCCGAATATTTACATTCGATGAAATCCATATTATGGTAACAAAATATTGCTTCTAATGATTTAAATAAATTTTAATGAAATACAAGTTTTAATTCCATACGGATACAAATATGAAAATCGGAATTATGCATCAGTAATGAGATTTGCAGTTACGATCAAAATTTCGCATATAATCGAATATGGACTTAATTTTTTAGGACACAGTAAACACGTGTAATATGGACAGCCTTTGAAGTTAATACGAAAATTGGACATTTTGATTCGGAGGTACCTACAATAACTGCCCCGTTTGTCATCATCATCATTATTACCGACTATGAATGCCCACGGTTTTTTTAAATAAAAGATAAGGACGACAAACTAGCACACAGTCCACCTGATGGTAAGTGGTTGCTATGGCCCATAGACATCTATCCTCGACAACGACTCAAAATGCAGATGCTTTGTTACCCGTGAGGACTAAAATGTAATACCTCGTTTCCAGTAAAATGCGAAAATGAGATCTCTACATTCACTATCACAACAGCGTTAAGCTGCTATTTTACGCTGGTATTCTGTGAGAGCATGGTCTGTCTCCGGTCGAGCCGAACCATTCGTGCTACAACTATACTACTAATACAGCTGCAGCATGGCTGTACCACGTGAGAATGCCGAACACAGGCCTGCTTCGTACATTGCCTTATAACTATTACAATATGTGATATCTACCCCATATAGGTGTAGTACTATTATTTATTCTGTGATATAAAGGTGTCTTTAGAGGTTAAAAGTATTTATTCAAAATACTGAATGTCTGCTCACTATATAGTAAAAAGGCGTGGTATCTGGTTTTTTATTACTGAAAGAAATAGGTTTCCTTAATATGTTTTACTTATATCGGGCACGTATTGAATCGGTAAATGGCATCTATAAAATACTAGCGATCCGCCCGGCTTCGCACGGTTGATTTCTGGACTGCCGTAAGGTCCAAATGTGAATACAAATCAATTAGAGATCCATTCAAACACACAAAAAAATTTCAACAAACTCGGTTGAATGGTTTCAAAATCTATAACGGACATAGGTAGAAACCATTTTTGTGTTTTATATAGTTTACCTAGTTAGATTTCATTTCTGCTAACCGGGATTGAAAACTGGTTGCTAGCATGTTATGAAATTTAAATAGAGAATGTAGAGATAATTCCATTCTGTATTACTATGGCTCATACTAACTTATATATATATATATAGAAATGTCGTATAAAAGGGATTTGTCAGAAATTTTTCCCATCCGTCAATTTCGTCGTCGACAAGTTGACATTCTATATGAATCATGCGCACCGGCCCTATGCCAAGAGGGCGTGTGAGTGGCGTGACTCGCCTACATACCAACGGGCCGTACGTTTCTATTGGACGACCGTACGGCAAGAGTTGACCAGTTACGCCTGTATTGATTTGAGTCGTGATGACTGCTTACGAGGTGGTGGTTGTTTTTATTTGTAGAGAAGTGTCCGCTTTGATGTTTGATTTTGACGTTGATTACTGGTTACGGTTCGTTGGGTTCAATTTCAGTTTTACTGAAAATATGTTCTGACTTCGAATCTACTTTGTAGCTAAAAACTTGCATTGGCAGTGCCGGTATAAGAGAAGCCGTCACACCACGTGGTTTAGCCTCATTGCAGCGATATTATGGTTATAGCACAAATGGGTCGGCCTGACCGTGGAAGACGCAGGTGCAGATCGCAGAATACCAGCGTAAAATAATAGCTTAATGCTGATGTGTTTAGTGTGGTGAGTGTAGACAACGTAGTGAGAGTGACAATGAATTTACACTTAAATTCTTAATTAAAGATAGGTGTAGGTGTATACGGGCCATAGCACGCATTTACAATCTGGTGGATTGTGTGTTCGTTTGTTATTATGCTACAAAATAAAACCATTGGTATGATTGTATTTTAATCAGCTATGTCGTTAGATACATATATACGGTGTATTAAGTATAGGTCAGGCAATTGTATGTTTTGGGCATTTACGTAGTTGATTTTAATACGACTCCCTCAAGACGCCATGACGTGAAAGATTTATGCCGCGCTTGTTTGCTCTTATGACAGTAGGCAAGTAAAATCCACAAGAATTTAATTAGTTGAAAAATACAAAGATATAAATATTTTAGAATACTTACATACGTATTTGAAATTAAAGTAATTTTAAGCATTTTATGCGTTTAATGTTAACTTATTTGGGAATCTTAAAGAGTCGTCTGCTTTTCAAAGGCTGAAGGTAACTAGGGTTAAGTACGATATAGGGACCTTGACAATTGGATCCTCTGGTGGGAAATGTCAGGAATTGAAAACGATTAAGTGAAACTATAGAATTCGTTTCATTTAATGTAGACACCGGTACATCTTACTAAACATTGCTTAAAATGCTCAGCTGTGTGGGAAACAACACAAGTAGATACATAACATTCTCTGAAATATTAAATATTAAACATTGCCTGGAGAAATGGAGCGGTCTCATTCCGGCTTCTGTAATTTTCAGTGATTTGTGGCCTTACTGTGAGACTTATTAAGTATTTTATCTTAACTTTTGGTACTTCACGCTGGTATACTGTGAGAGCGTGGTCGTTACCCAGTCGAGCCGACACATTCGTTCTACAAATATTTAGCTGCAGCGTGGCTCCACGTGGGTATAAAACATTATATATGTGACATATAAATAATGGGCATTGTTTAAATGTTTAGATTCTTAATGTTATTTTTTTTAATTTTTAACATGAACGTTATGAATTATGTGCAGGTACGGTACGATTTGATTAGAAAACGATAATATGCTTAATTATAGATTAATTATTTTCAGGAGGTATAATATTTGTTACTACAGCTAATTTTAAATATACGGATATCAAAACATTCGTTTATATTCAATCTGCCATGGAATTGATCTAATATAGGACTACTATCTTCGAGATGACTTCGATTAACATAAACCGCTTCCATACGAGATTTTCGTTACAAATAGCTACAATATTGACCGTTCGGGCATGGATATTGCGTTGATTTGGATGCATAAGGATGCCAAATCGAGAAGTGAACAAATTGATTTCTCGATTGCGCTGTGTAAAGTTGCTGTATGGTAAATTTCCACGTTTCAAGTGCGATTTATAAATATCACAATAACAACCAAGCTAGCAGTTCTAATATAAGTACCTTCAACAGTAATCAACTTCATATATTGATTACCACAACATCTACTTCGAATCTCTGAATATGCACTCGGTTTCCCATGTCCATTAGAATCTTCTTCTTTCGTATACACAGAAGGTGATGATAAAGAACAAACAATTAACATTTTTTGTAATATCAGAATGACAACTGATTGTAACGAGCTAATAATCCACCTTAGTGTAAGTGGCTTCTGCAGTAATAAACTTCGAACATGATCACAGATGCGTTATCACAGGACGACGTGATAAGTATGGGGATATGAGATACCAATGGCTCTTAGCGGCTGAAATAGATGCTCGCAAGTTATTTATTTCATGAATATTACCAACCCAGACGGTCATCGCGGTTTAAAGGACTTGAGTTTCCATCTGATGGCAAATGATGAGGTAAATTATTAAAGATTTGTCAACGTGGAAATGTATTTTATTTCATTATAATATAATATATTAATTTGCGTCCGTTATTATTTCTTTATCTGTAAATGGAGCCAACAATTTGAATTTTGAATGGGCTGCATTAGCTATTTACAACAGGTGGCCTGTTGGTCGTTTGTCAAAAACATTATTAAAAAATGTACATATCATTAATAAATGCACCATTTGTAAAGCTTAGAAGCACGTAATATACGATGTTTTTGTATATATCTGGTAGAGAGGCTTCAATTAACGCGGCCGGTGCTGTATCCACATAAAAAATTAACCGTCTATAAATTACAAAAGTCCTAAACGTAGGCATGCGTGATGGTTTCGCTGAAATCGTATTCGTTTCATCTAACAGATCAATACGCGATTGAAGCTATTGCCGGAACAGCTACGGATTATTTATATTTGTGTACGGTCGCCACGAGATTGGGAGTTTCACGGATATTTTTAGATAGTGGACATGTTCTCTCACTAATACTTGGTAATGGCTTTGTGAGGCCGACGTAAGATTACGTGAGCCCATTAATTTTGTCTCTGTGATCAAAGTCCTGAGTTGACTTAGCAAACTTCTAAAAAATTATGACCTCCGACTGATTAAAAACATTAGATGAGAAGCAGTATCAAATATGCGAGAGTTTCACAATCGTGTATCCGTCCGTGTGCCAATTTGTTTTATAACTCTAAGCCAGCGCTTAACTACAATCCCACCTGATGGTAAGTAGTGATATGGCCTAAGATGATGAAGCGCACTGACTTAACAAAAGCTTGTTCACTCTTGCCTTGGAGACACCTGCACTGTACTCGGATGGAAAGTGGTGATGTAGCCTAAGATGGTGCAGCGCACTGACTTAACAAAAGCCTGTTCACTCTTGCCTTGAAGACACCCGCACTGTACTCGGATGGAAAGTGGTGATGTAGCCTAAGATGGTGCAGCGCACTGACTTAACAAAAGCCTGTTCACTC
>DWHP01006318.1:0-11475 GCA_018247895.1 Parnassius honrathi | reverse complement strand
CAGGTAAGACACATCATTGTATTTTTAGTTAGCGGAATGTTGCAAAGTAATTAATATCTTTATTGTAATGGATTTCCACAAAGTAACACCTGATTCTGTCAATTATTTTTCATATCTTGCTGATTTAACTGTTAAGAAAATGTCATAAGGTATTAATTCTGCCTTTTTTTGTGTCACCTTTTACTTAAGGTGATTGCAATATAGGATTAACAAATATATTATTGTCTTTATTGTACAATCATCATCATCAATACAGCCTTTCACAAGTCAACTGCTGAATTTAGACCTATGAAGTCCACAAAATACGGTCCTTAGCCTGCATCCACCGACTTCCTGCTTCTCTTACCAGGTCGTCAATCCATCTTGTATCAATGAAATATAAGTAATAATTTTTAGTGTGTATTTATTACGCAGGTATGATAATGCCCATGGGGGGGGGCACCACAATCACAATACAATGATCTATTCCTAATAAATGGCAACGATGCCAACGATTAATACAGTTTACCTTGTGTACTGTGACAAAAACGAGGTCATTTGCGAAACGCATTACCCAGAATATTTGGTCACAATTGCAATAATTTATTTAACGTACATCATTTATCTAAATGACCACTCGTTTGTAACATTTTGCCAAACGTTAAACGTTTAATTTATAAATTATTCGCGTTAAAAATTATCATTACAGTGCTTTGAAATAATTTCACATGCATAGTATACGAAATTGCTTTAATTTATCATAAAAATTATTAATTTTTTGTATAACTATTTATATGGATTTTATCGCATTCAATTAACTTATTTTCAATTCCCAACGTTTCGGGTGCTTTAGAAGTTTGCAGTCTGTGAACATGTTCAATATCATCCCCACCATTACATCAGATTTTATTAATAAACCACAAATCCTCGCAAAGGAACACAGTTTCCTACCAAGGATGATACGCGAGGCTATTGAAATTGATAAAAATCCTAATTTCAATAGAGAAGATTGATGGGTGCTGCCATCTGCTTGGGATCCTATAACCAACAAAATTAAATCCAAACCCAAGCATACCACTGCAAGACTTTAAGATACTTTAAGCTCGTTCTGCGTAGATCGGACAAAAAATAATATTCAAAAACTGAAGATCTCTCCCGTTACCACTGTTGCTGTAAATCACCCGAAACGTCGAGAATTAAAAATAAGTTAATTAAACGCGATAAAATCCATATAAAAACTTTTATTCAAAATACATACAAATTAATAAGTCGTTCCATTACACTTAATAAGCGCAGTTCCGTTTCACTTGTGTAAATTGTAGCGTGGGGTACATTTACCGTTCGAGTGTAAAAGTATGAAAGTTCTAAGTTGCTTTGAGCATGTGTCAACTTCAGCGATTGTGGCTCGTTCCTTTTACGCTTTAGAACTAAAATTGCTATTAAATTAGGAACTTGTGCTCGGGAACAAATATATTGTACCATGCTGACACAGTAATTTACTTACTTTGGAGACCCGGCAACTTTACTTTGTATTATGAGTCGACAATGAGTATAATTGTTACATGAGTGTAAAAAATATCACCTGATATTAACGTCACAAAAGTCATCGATCCAAATTAACCAATACATTGCACGTAATTAAGAATTAAATATTATTCGAACCACCCGAGCACCTCGAGAAATCTTAGTAAGTTCTTTAATATGACTAATGATCTCGCAGAATGACCTCAGTGAACTGACGTACTTAGGTCTGAAGCTGGCTCCCGTTCGGCTATCAACTGGAATGGGGCTGTTCATACCTAATACAGGCTCTACACTGTAACAGTGGTAAAGCCACGCGTCTGTTTTGGCCGACTCGAACCGGGGAAGTACCATGACCTCACGGAATACCAACGTGAAGTAGAAGCTTTGCTTTTGCGTTTTGCTTGGTGGTGCGGGGCCCAACACCCCCCCCCCCTCCGTCGCTTGGTAGCAGATTTTAAAAATTAAAGACTACCCCAGGAGGGTAACAGCACCCCCGGTAATGGAGAAACCCTTACTAAGCATCCACTCCCAAGCTACCTCTCTCTTTCTTGGCGTGTGTGCCCATTTGCCCCGCGTGTTATGGGAGGGGGGGCAATATACCTTTCAATACTAATACTGCACGAGGCAAACAGAGCGATAAAACTATGGCGACGGCGGAGCCAGCCTTACTTGTGCCTCGGACTGGAGTTTGCCTATACTTTAGAAAGGATATCAGTTTTCAATCCCTCGGCAGTGTTGAAGGTACGGGCCTGTCCATCCTTTGGCTGCGCGTAGACAGCGACGACTATCCACGCGTCTACGGGTGCCTTTATAGGTCCCATAGCGGTAATGCCGGAAGAGACCGACTAATCGACCACCGACTAATCGACGTCCAAATGGTTACAGATTCCTTGCTACAACAGATCCCATACGCAGAAATCGCGATAATTGGCGATTTTAACGCCCACCACGCCGAATGACTAGGTTCACGTTTAATCGATCATGCGCGGAGATCTGTTTATGACTTTGCCTTGGCATATGGTCCGACACAACTGGTTGTTTCACCTACGTGGATTCCAGATGTAAAAGATCGTACACCTTTCCTGTTGAACCTTGAGCTGACCTCACATCCGGACGGATATCAGGTTTCTGTCGAAGCCCCTCTCAGCTCTTCGGATCCTTATCTGGACCGGAGTGTGGTGCCACTCACGCTCCCTTCGCGTTTGTTTGACACTACAGGCCAGCGGATTGGGACGAAATGTGGTCTTTTTGTGCATCCTAAAAATGGGGACGGTAATGGGAATTTGCTTCTCGTCGGATGATCCTAGCGCTTGTTACTTACTCTGTCACTGATGTGATGCTACAGGGAATGGAACTATTTATTCCATCATCTGTGGTACCCATCGGAGGCAGATCTCAACCTTGGTTTGATCGTTGTTGTAAGAATACATTACGCAGTAAGCAGGAATGTTATCCAGCATGAGCTGACGCTTCGGTGGCTCGGGTTGTAAACACCAGCTAGCTTAAAAAGAAGTATAACTTCGCTTCTAAGTCCTTCAAAAAAGTTATTTTAAAGGCAAAGTAAGAGCACTTTGGCAGAATTGGCAAGAAATTAGTTCACCTTTCTTCGGGAACTCGTGCATTCTGGTCTTTCACCAAGGCTTTCCAAGGGAATTTTTGTAAGTTATCACTACCATCTCAACACAGAAAGGTCTACGCACTGGCCCACGCCGCAAAGGAGATAGCTGATCTTTTACGCTCTCTTTTTGTGTCCAACTCGATTCTCGATGACGGGGGGAACACACCACCGACAATTCCGCGGTGTGTGTGCTTTATGCCTGATGTGCGACTCACACAATACTCAGTATGTAAAGCACTCCTCTCCCTGGACATCCACAAGTCGAGTGAACCTGACTGAATCTCACCAATTGTGCTAAGGACGTGTACTCCAGAGTTGACACCGGTTCTAATGCAGGGTGCATTAGAACCGGTACCTCAACTCCCTAGGCATAGTCCCGAAATCACGGAAGACAGCTTTCTTGCACTCTATAAAAGCTAACCACTGTGACCCGTCCAACTACAGGCCTATCGCCATCATCTCCTTGTTCTCCAAAGTAATGGAGTACATTATTAATAGCAATCTCATGCAGTACCTTGAGAAGCACCAGCTAATTACTGACTAACTTATTTAAACCAGTACGGTTTCCGTCGGAGTCGCTCGGTTGGCGACCTTCCTGTTTATCTAACACACCGATGGGTGATGGGCACAGTCGATCGAGTTCAAGGAGGAGGCTTTGGCAGTTAGTTTGTCTATAACAAAGGCCTTCACTCGGGTTTGGCACAAAGCATTTTTCTCGAAAATTCCGTCCTATGGTCTCCCCGAGAAAATGTGTAATGGCATAACCAGTTTTCTGGCTGATCGGAGCATCTAGGTCGTAATAGACGGTGCATGCTCCAATTACAAGCCCGTTAAATCTGGTGTTCCACAAGGGTGGGTGCTATCACCAACGCCGTTTCTTCTGCAAATTAATGATATGTTGCAAACTGGTAATATATTCATTGCTATGGGGACGGCAGCACTGGTGATGCTTTATACACCGACCGTGCCAGTATTTCCCAGAAAAACGTCACCATGTACCGGAATCAACGTGTGTCTGATGTCGAGACATTGTTGAACAAAGTCTAGGATTGGGGGTGACTAAATCTAGTCCAATTCAATACTCAGAAGACACAAGTTTGCGCGTTTACCGCTAAAAAGTCCTTAGTTTTGGGTACTTCCTTTGTTTCCTCAGCTAGTATTGGAATCCTTGGCGTCGATATATCGAGTGCAGTTTCGTGGTCACTTGGAAGAGAAGGCCAAATTCGCCTCTATAAAGCTTTGAGAGCTCAGCAAGGCGGGACAGTATTTCATCCAGCACACCGTCTGCAACTTTACAAGGCGCAGATTCGGCCTCACATGGAATACAGTTCCCATCTGTGGGCCAAGACTCCCCAGTGCCAGGTCCTTCCATTTGACCGTATCTATGGCACAGCGTTCGAGCACTTTCTGATCGGCTTGACTCATTGCCACTATGATAAGATGTTGCATATGTTTGCGTATTATACGGTATTTAAACACAGGTAGTGCTCAGAGGAATTATTCGGATTAACCAGCCGCTCGTGAAATTGAGCGGAAGCATCGCACATCACGACAGAATTCGAGATACCATCCTCACCACCTAGGTGATTGACCGCCTACTACTATGTGACTTACGAGAAGTTTTCTTCCTCGTATAACTTCTTTGTGAAATCGATTACCACCAGCGATTTTTCCGTTCCGGACCGCTACGACTTAGGTACCAACAAGAAAAGAGCCTACTCTTTTTTAAAAGGCCGACAACGCATCTGCGATTCCCCTGATGTTGCAGTAGTTCATGGGTGGTGGTAGTGAATAACTGTTAGGTGAGCCGCATGTTCGTTTGCCACCTCTCATATAAAAAAAACACAAAGGACTGTCTGAACACCTAAATTAATGCTGATTATTAAAGAAGTCATTTCTTATTATGTCATTGAAAATGCTAACTTCATTTATTTATGGACTTGTAGTATAGCTAAAGCTGTCAGCAATTACGCGAGTAGAATGATTTCTTACTCTTCTTACTGCAATTGTTGACGCTGCTTGAATTATTCCCATACATCGCTTGCCTGCCGACCTCATATATGGTGTTATGGAATTTTATCGGCATGTTTAAGTCTTCAGTATAGTTTATAGTCTCAAGGCAAATAGCGCTGCTTTCTCTTGAATAAATGAGTTCATAAGAGAGAGGTCAACATGGCTTTGGCCACACTTCTGGCCACAGTGGATGTGGTGGTTCATGCAGCTCGTAGCGGCCAGGTACGCCAGTTTTTGCATCGCGCACTGAATTGATCAACGAACTAACAGTTTATCTAGTGGTAATTAGTTACTGCAGCCCATGGATACTTTTAGGCAAATTAACTAAGATGGTATGCGCACGGAAATAAGTTTATCGTTTCCATACCAAAGCACCGTACGGAGTCTTCGAGCGAACAACGATTTTTACAGCCACATGAAGATTTTGCAACAGCCACACAGCCATTCTGATACCGTTTAAGTAAGTTAAAGTTAAAGTTACGGTCTATGTATGTCTTCATCTTCTCTTCAGTGTTGGCGAACTTCACACGTCTTCGAAATATTTTTTCTTGTTTCTCAGATATGCAGGTTTCCTCACGATATTTTTCTTCACCGCCAACCATGTGGTAAATTAGCGCTTAAAATTGCAACTAACAATTTCATTGGTGCCGACGGGGATCGAACCCGGTATGCTCGCGTACTGTGAAATTTACAGCGAGCGCTAACCATCTGAGCTACCACGGCTCACAGACACTATTAGCCCAGATAATTTAGTTCTCGCAAATTTATTAGCTTAGTACATAACCAGACGCATATATCAATACTTTATTTTAACACACAAATGCTAGATCTATTTAAAAATCTAATTTTAACACGAAACCAGCGGCATAATAGCTTTAGCAATGAGCCAAATAATGTCCGATTTTATTGAAAGGAACAGTTTTGTTATCAGACAGTAAAAGATTCGAAATGATAATTCTAAATAATTATAATAACCCCACCATCATCATCATTACAGCCTTCATCATTGTTACTCAATCATCGTCACTATTACAAGTCCACTGCTGACCATAAGCCTTCCAATATAATGTCTTTAAACGTGGTGGAGCCATGCTGCAGCTATATTATATTTGTAGCACGAACGGATCGGCTCGACCGGGGAAGGACCATGCTCTCACAGAATACCAGCGTAAAATAGCAGCTTAATGCTACTGTGTTTCGTATGGTGAGCGTAGAGAACCGCAGACCCGTTTTACTGGAATCGAAGCATTCCATCTTAGTCCTCACATTGATATTGCATTTGCATTTTGATTCATAATCGATGTTAAATGTAGATTTCTACGGGCCACAGCATCCACTTACCATCAGGTGGACTGTGTGCTTACCTGTCACCCTTATTCTATAAAAAAATGTCATAATACTCGGACCTGAGTAGAACCAACTGCATTATTTAATATTATTTTTATAAAACAGGGTTTTATAAACAGGTAGGGTAACAGCATTTGGCTCACCTAATAGTATCACCACCCTGGAACATCCAAATAATCGGAAGAATCACTGGTGCGTTGTGGGTTTTCGGAAAGGGCTTTAAATGCTGTTTTTATTTACTTATTGAAAATGCCTATTTTGTTTGTACAATATTCATAATTAGTTTAAAAATAAATACTAAGATTAAGATAGCAATATTTTTTTAATATTTATATTCACTAATGCAGCCGACTATTAAGAGTATTTTTCGCATTCTTTTAACAACATATCATATAATCGTAATAAAACTAAAATTCGAATAAATATGCAAAAGCTAAATTACGATAATTTTAACCTCCAATCACCGCACGTGATTACTTAACCTACCGTCTCATCAGTCCAGAAACAGTTTACTCGTGGAAATGAGTCTCACGATTTGGTGCAATCGCGGTACTTTACAAGTAAATCAGTATTCGTAGTACCAGGTCTTCGGAGATAAAAAAAATAAAACACCTCGATGAAGCATAATTTTTTTAATAAAAACTTTAAATTGTTTAACAGTGAAAGTAAACGAGCACAACATTGGACAATTTGTCTAAAAAAATCCACACGAATCACGTTAATGGCAAAGTTCACCTTTGTGTATCGCATGTCAAATCTCGTGACGTTGTTTTAAGGTGGACAATGTTTTTATTTTAATCCATTAGTACGTTGTGGTAGACGGCCGGACGTCCGTTGGCGTAGCGTAGTCGAAGTAATTAAGCTTTGATCATTTAATAACAATTTCTTTTTCGTTAATCTATACAAATAAATAAAATTGAAGTGTCTGTTTGTAATGTCAAAAGAACAGCTTTTTACTAAACGCATTTGAAGTATATAGGGAATTTATAACAAAAGAAACGGTTTAAATTTTTTTTGTCTGTCTGTCCAACCGCAGCTGTATACGGATCAGTCATGAAATTAAATTGCATAATAATTAATTTTTACGTATCTTGCAGTTTGACATGGATGAGTTTCTCTTACACTAGATATTGTATTTAATGATTAATTTATTACCTATATCTATTCCAGCAAAGGAACCGAATATCTTTTAACAACATATTCCCAATATGTACGGGAACTGAAAGGCTTGTTGTAGATTTTGCAGAAACCAAAACAAAAGAAATTGTGTTAAGTTTATTTCATGAGGTATTTTTTGCCCAACCTCGACCAAGAGCTCAAATCATCAAAACTTGAAAACAAGATGTAACACACATTGCGTGTGGCCAGTTATTACATATGGACCTGAGAAGTAGTCTTTCGCAGCTGACTGTATAGGAAAGCCTTAAATAACTCAGCGAGCAATGGAGAGGGCGGCGGTGTTTCTCTGCGTGATAGAATCGTAATGCGCAACTAAACCGAAGTGTCCAACATAGCCCTATGGTTGAGTAAGCAGAAGTGGCAATTGGCATTCCATATAACTCTAAGAACCAAAAATGGCGGTAATAGAAGTGTAGGGTGGCCTGCTACTAAATGGAGTGATGACCTCGTAAGATGTGCTGAAAGTAGAGGCATACAAGTGGCTTAGAATCATGTTTTTAGTAGCATTCCTTGATGGAGGCCTATATTGAGCAGTGGGTTTGTATAGGCATTTAATGATGACGATACGAATAACTTAATTTCTCAAGATTTGCGTGCAAACACATGCTGCTGGGTATGGTAATTTCATACCTACATTGTCTCCGTTGCTAAATCAAACAAAGAGTGTGTATATTCTATGCATTACACCCATACCACACTACCGTTTGTAATGTTAATCGCGTTTTAACGAATACAGTTTACGGAACGGTCAACCATCGCGGTGTCTACATATAATGATGATGCCTCGTTTTACTTCGTAGAGACGAAACTCGTATCTTTTCATTTATTCAGTTAATTCAATTAAGTCAATAATTCTAACTGTAGAAGTTAGGGTAGTTTTTGGCTTGGTGATGCGATTCAAATTGTAATAGTTTTTACCGTCATTTCATTTTTGTATAAGATTCTTAAAAAATGTATTCTCACATTTACCTTAAAGAAATGCATGGTTTTATTACCTAAACACTATCTGATCATCAAGTTAACGATTTCTATATAACTTTCACCGCAAATACATTAAATGTAATTTTTTACTATTTTCAAATATTTCCCCAATGCCTTTGGCAAATGTCAGCTGAACATAATTCAGCATGTCTATATTTAGGTCTGGCCAGATCAAAACGTCCCGCTATCCGCATGTCAATCAACTACCGATGTAAACAATCAAGGTGCGGTCAAGGTCAACTTGTTTACTTCTGACTTCGATCTTACTGTTTCACTTTACTCCTGAATTTAAAAAAATGGTAATACATATACCATCTGCTATCATAAAAATTAAAAAACGTCGCTTTCGTTTAGAATACGCTTCGATAAACAATCGCGGGGTATTAAAATAAATCGTTTTCAGTACTCTTATGTTATTGTCGCACGCAAGTTATCTTAAATAAGTTATACTCTTTATTTATTTTTAATTCTTGATCGAAGATAGACGTAGATGTCCATGGGCCACAACTTCCACTTATCATCAGGTGGAATGTGTGCTCGTTTGTCACCCTTATTCTATATGATTAAATTACCATTTATTTAAATAGTGAGCACTAAATACAATCAAAAAATAAGTTTTATCCCTATCATTCCTTATATAATTGCAGGTCGCAGAAGAAGAACTTTTTTAGATTTTTTTATTATTTGTTCTAAAAAAAAGTGTAGGGTAGTTGTGGGATATAAAAAAAATCTTTTCGATAGCTGTGAATTGATAATATAAATTATACCATTAAGTGAATATAATTTATTACTACAAAATCAAAATAATTAAGCAGCGTTTTATATACGACATAATCATTATTTAAAATGTAAACATTTGGCTCTAATCAAACAGAAAAACTTTATTAATATTGTTTGCTGTGTAAGCTCGTTTGTACGTATTAATATTTTATTCATAAATTACTTTCGCGGTTAATGAAATACAACATTTGCTACCTCGCCCATTTGGCATAATATCTCATTGGCAATTATTGTGAAATATTGCTGTAGAAGGTTTTAACAAAAATATTGGGTATGAAAACGAAACAATAAATCTTTATAGGCTATTAAGCTTTTATGTGGGAGCTTACATAAAAGTGGATCATTTGCTGGTAGATGTATTAGATGTTATATAATTTTACTTTATAAAGTTTAATGAATAATAAAATTTAGATCTAAAGTACCACAACGAAGTCCCATGGCGGCTTTTCTTATATGTAAGTTTGCAAGTAGATTGGTGAACACTAAATTGATATTTTCACTAATAATTGTACTCCCCATCATCAATCTGCGATTTGGGATCGCGATTTTTTTGCTATCAGTCGGTCGGCAGTGCTTTGTCCACGGATCAACAAATTGAACCACACCCATGAGAGCATAGAAATCAAGCAAAAGTAAAAAAGAACTTTTTCAATTGATACAATCTAAGGCTAAGAACTCAGGGAGCGATATTTACCAGCTTCCGTTAAAATTGCGCGACCGCGACATGCGTAGAATGTAAAAAAACGTGCGTGTAGTTGTTTGTGTCTGCCACTTAATGCAGTTAGGTAAAATAAATGAAACTTAGCAACTAGATTATTGTATAGTAAAATACATTTCTACATCTACATCTTTCACTTCATAGCGTATATCTTAAATAATAAAATTAATTAAACACAAAATTAAACAATATATTAACCATATCAAAGAAATTTGCTAAATTGTACATCGAACATATGAAAATTGGTAAGAACATATAGCTACCATTCAATAAGAATTAGATTTGATGTGATTGAGGCAAGTCTTAATAACGTTATTATTCACCATTTGCATTAGCTGTTCAGGATAACTGAAGTCGCTTTGGAGTCAAACTTGTTCTCAAAAGCATTCGTTGCTTAATGAGTTTCAAATAGATGTTTGCACCGTTTCGTTTGCTTACACACTGGGCAAACTAGACAAATTATTTCTACAACGAATGCCTCTTTACATACTTGAAATTAGTTGTAGTCAAAATTCGAAGACTCGAAGTTTGATTTGCATAAAATAACCACGTATTAAATTTATGTTGAACACTACACATTACATAAAACTATTTTACGGATTTTATCGCGTTTAATTTCCTTAATTGTAATGCCCGACGTTTCGTATGCTTTCCAGTACCGATGGCCACAGGTGATTGACGTCTCGATGTCAGTGTTAACCTGGAGTACTTTCAGCTTTTTAATTATTACTTTTGGTCCGATCTACGTAGCATGAACTTACTGTGTCTAGAAGTCTTGCAGTGGTATGCTTGGATTTAATTTTAATTTTATTGAATACAGGACTCCAAGCAGGTTGAATTCCACACCCAGTTCTCAGCCTCCTTCTCTATTGAAATTGTGATGTTTTTTTTTTAATTTCAACTATTTTAATTTTAATTTCTCACGTATCCTTGGCAGGAATCAATGTATTTTCGCGAGGATATGTGGTCTATGAAATCTGATGTGATGGCGGGGGCCGTGATCGCAAGACTGCGGAAGTCTGCAGTTTGTGTTTGTGATTTGTAATATCCTCATCTTGTTCTTCATCAGCCAGTTAAGTCTACTGCTAGTCTTAAGCTTCTTCGGTTGTATTGAGAATTATCATGATTATCAAGCTTGGCTAGGCGTCTCTTACTACACTCACAGAACGATATGGGGTAAGGAACTATTTCACTCTGCCACCACTTCGTAGATTAAAAATATATTTATTCATATCGATATATATAAAAGGGTGTAATTGAAAGGTACAATAATTCTACGTTCTAGTGTACATTATACACATACCGAACTGTTTATTTTGCTTTAGATGTTCTCCTT
>DWHP01006317.1:0-11475 GCA_018247895.1 Parnassius honrathi | reverse complement strand
GTTTTTTTTATGTATATTATGAATAAAAATATAACAACTTCATTCGACTATTTTAAAAAAGTTATCAAGAATTATACGTGTATGAGTGCATTTTCATGAACATTTAAAGACTTGAAACCACTATACATTTTCATGTTTTTTTATTCTTGTAATTTTTTTCATAAATCCGCCGTAATAATGAAGATTAAAAAAAAATTATCGAAATCAGATGGTTTTTCGATTTTCTAGAGCCAAAAAACGAAGTGACCGC
This sequence comes from Parnassius honrathi, assembly GCA_018247895.1. NCBI lineage: Eukaryota > Metazoa > Arthropoda > Insecta > Lepidoptera > Papilionidae > Parnassius > Parnassius honrathi. Next base: position 11,225 of record DWHP01006317.1, on the reverse strand, counting down.
GATAGTATAAAATTACCAAACTACCTTTGTTTCTTCTTCCTTGACGCTTTTAAAGCGTGGCGAAGACAAATATCCGCCATATAAAGCAATCTAAGGGAGAGGATATAGTGTTCAGCAGTGGTATTTTGATGGGCTGTAAATAGCAAAAAATACAATACTGTACGTAGACTCCTTTGTGAACCCATATGCACATATGTTTGTATTAACCTACTCTTCTGTGAGCTGTAAATTTTTATTAGATATTTGTTCATTATTCCATAACCAAATACATGGGTAAAGAATAAAAATAAATAAACCGAACAATATATGAACATTTTAATATTTTCTATGAATGTCTTAACATACCTTTGTAGTTACAAACAAGTCTTCCCTCTTTACAACGCCCTCTGCCACTTTATTGTTTATTGCGGAGCCAACCTGATGAAATAAGTTTTATAAATTCCTAATAAAACATAGAACCTTAGCAAAGATCTCAATATGACTTAATGAGTATTGATCATGACGTACCTACTTAATATTGTACTTCAAAATTATTTCAGAGATTTTGTTTTTAAAGTTATATTTTTAATGAAAATATAGTTACCTACATATTTATTTTGCCACATAACCCTCACCTTATCCTCAGTATCGTAGACAAAAGCAGTATCAATGTGCTTGTAACCAGCGTCGATGGCCCATTTAACGGCATTTTCAATTTCGTTCTTCTTTAGATCTCTAGTACTGTCCTTCAAATTAGATGTTATAAAAGTTAGCGTTATTAAAAAGTAAATACTTCGCCCAATTGTGAAGTTATAGAAGACATCTATTTATTGATGGAATGTGTTCGATTTTACTATATTAATACTTATTTAATAAGGGTCTTGAATTTGAACAGAGCTGACGTAGGTACACATCATTATATTTTATCCCATCTAAATGCGGACGATGCGAAAGTTCTGTTCGAATCAATGGCCCACGTGGTATAATAATTATTGCTGTGTGATTTAGTGATATAGGTTAGGGTATGATGGGACTGGCATACGCTAGCGGTAAAAGTCCCTTAGATGTTTATGGAATAACAAAAATACGAGAAAGTATGTTTTGGGAAAGATTTAAACTTATTAGTCTGGTTGAAAACTTGCTTGCAAGCAAGGAGCAGAATTTCGGCAAAACTTTACAGTTCAAGGCAGTGGTTTTATTGAAAAATTGTTAAATTAAAATAAATTAATGACTTGATTAATATTTTTCTATGTTTATGCATCAAATATTTAATGTTCAATTTAATGATTTCCAATATACACTCCCCTCCTTCCTTTAAAGTCATTACATTAGTCACAAAATGTTGATAAAGCTACCTAAATGTAAACATTGTACTTCCTAATCCTTTTTTTTTACAGAAGTAAGAGTGATTAACGTTCAAAAAGTACTCTCGATGCTAAATGGATGCTATGGCCAGTGGACACCTACACATATCATCCATTAAGAATTAAAATGTAGATACGTAGTGACTCCTGGGGACTAAAATAATTCTTTTAAAATAATCTTTGAGTACTACCGGGATCTCCAGTTTTCGTCACTCACCATACGAAACAGAGCAGCATGCATTGATTTAAACAAAAAGAGAAGTTGCCATCATGCAACTGCTATTTTGTGGGCTAATATAGATTAGATAATGTTTTGTTGTAACAGAGGAAGGTTAAAATAAACGGTCGAATGCATGTTATCGTATTTTTTCAATTCGTCTAATTCCATAAAACACGAATATTACTTATTCAACTTGCGAGAGGATGGTACCCCCGTTCGAGCTGACCAATGCGGCTTGCTACAACGTTGTTGAAACTTAATATTACTTTTAAAAGACTATGTTGTTTATACCTTTTACGCCCTAAAACTCTTGGGATTCATCACAGTCTTAATAAAGCGGTTAATGACGTCAATATACTTTGGTAGCGAAAAAGAGGTCTTTTTTACGATGACGACTTGTAGAAAATTCCATCACCGCTACAGCCATTATGAAAGTATTGTTTCATTCAAGAATACCATCGCCAAAAGATCAATAACTCATAAAACCGGTGACTTTTCCAAACTCCGTGAGAGCGGTTTATGATAAATGCATAATATTGAAGACTACCATCACCAGTAGATATTATAACTACACGAAGAATTATTCAACAGTATACGCAGTTATTTAACTAAAACATAAAACCCTAACTGAAAAAATCATGCATTCCATATACCAACACCGAAAGCTCTACCCAGAATAAATAATGTGATGCCACATACTTTAGTGATAGTCAAAGCCTTTGCTTTTCATTTATAATTCAGCAAAATGTATTTACGAATATAATTATCGATTATCATGAGTTAAAAGAACTACTGGAAATACGTTTGGGATTGTATGTGGTTACTTCCGATAATTTTTCTTGTCTTTTACTAGTAGCTTTTACTAGCTAGTGCATTTGTTTTATATAACATTTTACATGAAGCAAGAGTACCGGCTCCAGGTGAAAAAAATGTTTATTAATTACCTCCTTCTTTACTACTGAAAATTTAACACCTCTGGAAAATCACAGTGTCTGGATATATGTAGCTATTTCACGTCATTCACCGCTTTATTACGACCGCCATGTAGCGGCACCGCAGTTTTAGGAAACCAGAACTTAAATCTTAATTACCTATCACTGGTTTTTTATTAAATATTATATTGATTTCGTCAACAATCAGTGAAGTCAAATATACTTGTGAGTTTGTTGCTAAGTTCTATTTACTGTGGTAAGTGTAGTATATAAAGCTAATTTATTAGTAACTTGCGATCCGCCTGGCTTCGCACGGGTGATTTCCGTATCTCGACAATAGCGCCACCTACCGGGTCCAAATGTGAATATAAAGCATCCAGGGACCGATTCAAAAATACAAAAAATTTCATCAAAATCAGTTAGGTGGTTTCAAAGTCTATAACGGACATAGGTAGAAACATTTTTTGTGATTTATATAGATGGATGGATATAAATTTTATTTCAGACCATGAGTCCGAAATATATTGTTCGTAATATTTGTAAAATTATACTTACTTACTATAAATAGTAATAATAGTAGTTTTACAAGCATTTCGCAATTCATAACTTACCTTTTTAAGCCCGAGCGACGTGCCGAGACCAAAGCCAGGCATATCACGACCATCGTTCAGTTTGAACGTTGGAACAGTTCCAGATGCTATCTGTAAATTTTGTTTATATTAATATGGTATACCAGTTTTATAATTTACAAATGATGAATAGCAGCAGTTTTTTTGCAGCACGTGTAAGGGAATAATGGATTGCTACCAACTCCAAGAGGGGGCTACAGGTCCGCTGTCACCATTGAGAATTGTAATGGAATGTCTCATATACAGTTCAGTTTTTCATAAAGTTGTGTCATAATATAGGAGATGTTTTAATGATGCCTCGTTCAAAGTGGTGTCGTATATGGTAGTGGTGGCAGTGATACTGCACGCTATAATTGTGAGGTGCACTTCGAGAATATATGCTATACATAACACCATTTTATTTTTCGCACGGGAATCTTAACTAATAAATTATCACATCTTTTTATGTTAAAATTATGCTATATCTCATTAAATTAAAAAAAAATTGAAATGAAAATAAAAATTTAAATACTATTAATAATTTTTACGTGGTAGAGCCACGCTGCAGCTATTATGGTTGTAGCACGAATGGGTCGGCACGATCGGTTAAGGACCACGCTCTCACAGAATACCAGCCTAAAATAGCAGCTTAATGCTGCTGTGTTTCGTATGGTGAGTGTTAGAGATCCGGAAACCCTCTTTTACTGGAAATTAAAAATATTTTTACGAACTAATAGTTAACTCATTACATCAAAAACGATCCGAGTAGAAATTTCCAAGTTATTAAAAGCCCACTTATTGAAATTTTTTGACATCGATAACTTACGAATGGATTAACCGATTTTGATGTAATTGGTGGCAATCGGCGAGGTATTTTATGAACAATAATAAAATTTATTATAAAAAGTACTAGGACTATAAATTAAAGTTATGAGAAAAAGAAAACACTTTTTCGAAATATTTCGTCATCGAATTCTCTTCAAAATTCGTAATAATATATAACACATCATAACCATAATCATCATCATCATTACGGCCCTTTACAAGTCCACTGCTGAACATAGGCCTCCCCTGCCCCATGCCACAAAGCACGTTCCAGAGTCACCTGCATCGATTTCCTGCATGTCTTACCAGGTCGTCACTCCATCCAGTGGGGGTCGCCCTATACTACGTCCTCCGGTACGAGGCTGCCACTCGAGAACCTTCTTTCCCCGTCGGTTGTCGGTTCTTCTAGTTATATGGCCGGCCCATTGCCACTTCAAGCTGAACCAGTGTGACCCACATAGCCCAACACATTAGTTGGGCTATGTGGGTCACACTGGTTCTACTGCGGATATCCTCATTTATAAGTATATCACGCAGAGAAATCTCGAGGATAGCCCTCTCCATAGCTCGCTGAGCGACCTTGAGCGTTTTCAATACGGCCAGCAGTGAAGGACCACGTCTCAGATCCGTAAGTTATCACTGGCAACACGCACCGCTTGTACAATCTAGTTTTCTGGTTTGAGGTATTCAGGTATAGAAGAAGATGTGTCGTAATTTGCCGAACACTGCCCAGCCGAGTTGAATCCGTCGATTAACCTCTTGGTCGAAGTTGGACTTATCTAGTCGGACTATTTGTCCCAGGTAAACGTACTCGTCAACAACTTCGAGCTTATTGCTCCCGACAACTACCGGCATGGACATTTAACATGATCTTTTTTTTCCATGTTCATTTTAAGACTCATCCTTTGGGAGATACTATTGAAGTCATTGAGTATAGTACTTAGGTCCTCTGTCCTGTTCTGCCATAAGGACTATATCGTCGGCAAATCGAAGTTGAATGATGTACTCGCCATTGTATTTAATACCGTATCCTTTTTAGTCCAGTAGTTTGATAATGTCTTCCAATGCATCGGTGGAGAGTTGCGGGGATATAACGTCACCCTATCTTACACCTCTCTGCAGTTGGAAAGGTTTCGTACCTCGGTTCTGTACTCGGACAGCCATCGTAGCCGTACTGAACAAACACTTCAGCACTTAGATATACCAACAGTCAACTTGGCACCGCTGTAGGGACTGAAGTACCGCCCAAATTTCGACGGAATCGAAGGCTCTCTCATAGTCCACATACGCAAGGCAAAGTGGCAGATTGTACTCTTCGGTCTTCTGTACAATCTGCCGCTGGGTATGTATGTGGTCTATGGTACTGAAGCCTTTTCGGAACCCGATTTGTTCGGGTGGCTGGAAGTCGTCGAGTCTGGGTGCGAGACGATTCGTAATGACTCTCGAAAACAGCACGTAGAGGCGGCTCAGAATGGAAATCGGTCCACAGTTCTTCAAAACAGCGTTGTCACCTTTCTTGAAGAACAAGACCACCACACTTCTGCTCCACGTCAATGGAGTAGTGCCAACCTGAAGGACGAAATTGAAGAGCTTCTGAAGGACTTTAAGTACCGGTGTTCCACCCGCTTTTAGAAGCTCCGCTGTAGTTCCATCCTCGCGTGGGGCCTTGCCATTTTTAAGGTGCTAGAGAGCCATTCCAATCTCGCTCAGAATGATGTCTGGTATATCATCAAAATAGTGTCGGATAAGGCTTGCTCTTGGATCCTTACTCAGACTTGCGTATGGCTCCAACAATGATACAACTGCCCATAGAACCTCTCAATCTCACCCAAAATCTCGGGTGTCTCGGAAACAATGCTGCCACACTCAGTCTTCAGTTTGACGGTTGGCTCTTTCTGGCAGATAGATCTTTGGCAAAGACTTTGGAGCCCTGGTTTACTCGATCGGTTCTTCAATACGAGCAGCATCATTAAATTTGCGTAAGCCCCGCCGCATGTATTTGAAGATCCGTCTGTTCAATTGCCTGTATGCTGTCAAATCTGTTGAAGACTGCAGCATCATTTCCCGTCTAATAGCCATGAGATTAAGTGTGTGATCGGAGAGTTTGGTGTTCTTCCATGGCGGACAGTGACCACATGGACAGTTTCCACGAGGTCTTGATTCATATCGTCCACTGCATTGCAATCTTCTAGGCACAGAAAACGGTTTAGTAACGCGAGCTGAAAGGTTTCGGAATTTTGGCTTAGAGCACGAGGGCGACGGAGCGTTAACTTCATCATTAGACGAGATCTCTCCAGCTTAACGTTTAGGTTTTCATCCTTGCGATCACGCGTCGTAATGAAGTTAATCTCATTTTTTGTCGAACCGTCGGGGTCCACTTTCTGTGTGGCCGTTTCTGGAAGTGTTCATCATAAAGAGTCCCTCTTTTTACATGAAATCAGCCGGCTGCTGACTCCTTGGGTTCGGTTGCCCTATTCTAAATTTCCTTGCCTTCAGCTCACTGTTCTTTGTCGTGGCTAGCTTTGCGTTGAAGTCGTCCATTAATACCGTATAGTGGATTTTAGGGAAATGCATGGCTCTATTTAAAAAGTTAAGTCATAATCAATGTATAATAAAATATTATATTCTGCTCTACTGAAAAACTAGGAGAACGAAGTATTTATACCGATTTCAAAAAGGAGAAGGTACTCAATTCGAATGTATGTTCGTTTATGTGTTCCTCAGAACTTTTTTCTGGGTGAATCGATTTTGATGATACTTTTTATATTTGAAAGTTGGTGCTTCTGGTAAGGGTCCCAACTAAATTTAATCAAGATCTGACCATTAGTTTTTCATTAATCTTTAATAATGCGTATTTAATTGACTTCGAATATATTGATTCGGTCGTATTGAAGTCGGTTGTACAAAATTTTTAATTTTACCACATGTCTATATTAAAGTCGGTTGTACAAGATTTTTAATTTTACCACTTGTGTATGTACCTTAATACTAAAGTTTTTCTAATAGGTTACTTTACAACAAAGATAAACGAATAAACTGAGTTGGAAAACTACAGATACGGATAGTCCTTGTAACGTCGTGCGACGTCATGGAAAATTAAAAACTCCAAACAAAAACAAAAATAAAACCATTAAACTACAACATTACAAATTCGCAGAATATTATGGTATGCTTGGCAACAGGTGGAACAGGTTAAAGTCTTATATTGTACGATACACATCTCAAAGTACGATTTTTTATTTATCCGGCCCGCATAGTTACTCTTCATGCGGAAGCTTAGATTTAGAAGTTGTGATTATGGATATTATTAGAATACAATGTAATGTGCCGAAAACGAACCTGCAGTTTATTTGATAATAAGAGGCTTCTACAGTCCACGGACACCTGCAGCCAATTTCACACAAGGAAGTCTACATGTGCGCTGTCATCCCTGAGGACTAAGATGGAATACCTCACAGCCTGTTGTACCTGCTCTCTTTATCATTCGGACCTAAACACAGCAGTGCAGGCACAGCGACTGGGGCTCAGAAATATTTATGAGGGTGGTACCAAGTACCAACTCGCACGAACTCCTAGCCAAAAAATTGGTTCACCCTGCAGGCCATCCCTGGAACTTCACGCTAATTTCAAATGCAAAGCGCTCTAAATTTCATCAAATTATGTTGTGAAATCTCGAAGTTATGTTAAAAAAACGTTTTTTTCAAATTATTTATTAAATGTTTTTTTTTCTAATTATTACCAAATTATTCCACATTGAGATCTTTCGAAACCGCATCTCAATCGATCAAGAGCTATAGACATATACCAAAAAAGTATTATAATTTTATTATTACTATCGTTCACAGATTACTCTCTCCTAGTCCAGGAGGGGCATAAAAGGAGTTCCAAGACTTAGTTTCGATTAAAAGTTTGCTAGTAATCCTCTCTCTTTCTCCTCCTAAGAGTATTCTTGTCGGAGTGATCGTGATCCAAACGATGATGATTGTGTTCTACATTTCTTGTTGTCCGACAATATTCCTGCGACTTTCATTGTTTGGTTTGCGGTAACGTTTCATAAGGGAGCCAGGGACATGTGCGTGATTTACGATAACCGTGTCAACTACTATTTGGCACAGATACGAAATATTTTGTGTCTACTATAGTCTAAACATTTGAGCAAAAATGTATAGCTGATTAACGTTGAAGAATTAATATAATATTACTATACAATAAGATCAACTAACGAGCCCACAGTTAACCAGATGTTAAGTTCGTGTTGTGAAGACCTATACGTATTCTCGATTAGGAATTACGATGCAGATGTTTTCTTAAGAAGAACAACTTCCTGAAGACTAAGATGTTATGCTTCCTTACTAGTGATAAAGGTCTCCGGTTTTCGTCATTCACTATATGGAACACATTAAGCATATATAAGCAATATTAAGCTGATATTTTACACTTGTGTTCTGTGAGAGCGTGGTCCTCCGCGGCAAGGATTTTTTTTAAATAATATCTAGCATTTTTGTGAATATTATCTATAACCTACACTAAAGATTGTTGTATATTTACATTATGTTATCTCTTTTAAAATTCATCTATTATACTTTTATTGTCTAAAACCAAAAGAAATATATTTCTAGACCACACTGTGGTAGAATATAACATACCTACTGTAAATTTTACTGACACCCAAATCACTTTATTCACAAATAAATAAATGAATTTGAATAAATTTGAATTTGATTACAAAACGATGACAAAGTTTCGAAAATAAATAGCCTGGGCGACTAAGCTTTGCACGGCTAGAACAAATATGTATTTTTCTCAGGAATAACACCTATTTAAATAAAAAAAACCTTACTTAAATACAAAATGTCGTCAAGTATAGGATATTATAACGTATGTACTTACAGTAAGACTGACTTCAACAAACATGAATAAAACTATAAATTTATACATGACGACTGCTTTAAGTTTCGCACCGACGCGACGTCCACTCTACGGTCAACTCCTAGGTGCACTCAGATGAGAATTACGCCACGGTAACTGACCTTTGCCTGTTACACTGGCCCCACGAGTGAGTTAGTATCGAATATCGAGTGAGACTAAATATTTACAGACGGCAGGCAACATTAGTCTGCTAAATGTGCTCTTTTGTTGTTTTTGCAGCATCAAAGTCACTGATAATGTTAGGTACCTTTTATTTGGTCATCAAAGTCACTGATAATGTTAGGTACCTTATACCTTTTATTTCACCTTGATGCTGCCAAATACCACTTACCAGCATTAGACTCAGTGGAGAGGCATTGGTACTGTGGTCGAAGGTAATTTACTAAGTGCTAACTAATCAAAAAAATAAACAAGTGTTAAAATTGAAAAATTTGTACAAATGATTTCAATACGACCGAATGTATTCGAAGTCAATAAAATACGCATTATTAAAAGATATTTAAAAACTACTGGTCAGATTTTTATATGGGACTACACGAGAAGCACCAGCTTTCAGATAAAAAAAGAATCATCGCAATTGGTTCACCCAGAGAAAAGTTATGCGGTAACACACATAAATAAACATACAGTCGAAGTGAATACCTCCTTATTTTTGGAGTCGTCAAAGAACTAGCCACAGCATTCCTGACGCTTTGCTCTTTAATAAGATTTGTTGTTTTCGCCTTGATTAATTAACATTTTGACGCGTAGTATTGTAAAACATCTCTTTCAAGTACGAAGAGGTAGAATTTTATTAGCTAAGATCTGAATGTAATATTTAATAAAATGGTTTGTATTAGTATCTATGATATTAGCTTGGAGAACACCCCTCTTACCCTAATAGTGTACACGATCACTGTTACTACTAAGTCCTACGCTTCTACACTCAAATTAAGATGTAACTATCTACACTCGTTAAAATTTTCACTTTCAAACGTGGACTTTAACAAACCAACGAAAAAAATGTGTTATTGGAACGGAGCTCCCATGGCGCAAGAAAATAATTCTTTGAAATCTATCTCCTCTGTAATCCGTAGGCCAATTTACATAATTTTTTCAGCAATATTTGTAGCTAAACGCAGACAAGGTTTGTAAATAAGAAAAATCTGAATTTGAGTGTTTTTTTACTTTTACGATGTAATCAATTCGCTAATTTACATCTGCGCAATGTCGCAATTTAGACTTTTACTCCGCTCCGTTTATGATGCTGGTAAAAGGTTTTACCTTTGCGTCTGCATCGGCCCTAGTTTAAAATATTTTGTATGAATGATATTTAATATCACTAGCGTGTATGGTATTTTCAAATCGCTTAAATATATTCGCGACGGAATCTCATGGTAGCGGTCACCGAACCGGTATATTATGAAAAATCTATTCTAGAATAATAGACTGTTGGAATGTGTGGTTCGAATCTAAAATTTAAACTTTATTTAATACTACAACACGTAATAACGTCCTTCGTCACGTAATAACGTCATAAACATTATGCTATACAAGTAGTGCCGAATTAACCACGTAGCATGAGTAGCAGTTGCTACGGACCCCGCGCAGAAGGGGGTCCAGCGTATCCAAGCACCCCATCATCGCCTAAGCGTACCTACCGGGGCACCCCGGTATCAGCTTATTAATTTCAGCTGCTTTCCACCATCGTACATAGTACACTGCGTCAGAACTCAAAATTCCATCCTCATTGTCTGAATGGCTGGCAGGCCACTACTGTGCGATTTAGATATACAGAATATTCTGTGGACCGCATAATTCGCATGACCAAACTGTGGAATTTACTCTCACCTGCGGTTTTTCCATACAACAAACGTATGCCCATAGGGGAAAAGGACACATGTTATATTTATTGAAAACAAAATGTTAGAAATTTACGAAATTAATTGCATCAAGCAAGCACTATCAGCAGATCGAGGGCCTCTTGAAATAATTTGAGACAGGCCTCGCGCTTACTTTATCCGGCACTGATAAAAGTAGATTTAACATGGCATTACTCAATTCGTACATATTTCAATGCAGTGAACACTTTGAGAACTACTTTAATGAATGTTCGGTGATTTAGCCGAATATTCGTATTCGTCCGAATACGAATATTCGGTAAAACTAGTGTTGCCCAAATGCAAGAACAAGACGAGACTTAGCCAGTCTTGGTCTTGGTCTTGCGCCAATACACTTGATCTTGTTCTTGGTCTTGGTATTGCGTTCTCAGTCTTGTTCTTGTTCTTGGTCTTGCAGCAAGAGTCTCGCAATTACCTATTAGCCTATTGTTATTTATTAAACGTTACTTTAGATCTTAGAACAACTTAACAGAGTAGGCACATTTTGA
>DWHP01006316.1:0-11475 GCA_018247895.1 Parnassius honrathi | reverse complement strand
TCGGATAGCCATCGTAGCCCTACTGTACAAACACTTCAGCACTTCGATATACCGACAGTCAACTTGGCACCGCTGAAAAGACTGTAGCACCGCCCAAATTTCGACGGAATCAAAGGCTTTCTCACAGTCCACAAGTACTCTTCGGACTTCTGTACAATTTGCCGAAGGGTATGTATGTGGTCTATGGTGCTAGAGCCTTTTCGGAAACCGGCTTGTTCGGGAGGCTGGAAGTCGTAGAGTCGAAAAATTACTCAAAACTTATTTACCTGGAACTCTAATATTTCTGCCCTCAATTGTATCTATCCTACATATCTTCAACAGTCATCATCTTGTGTGTTTTTACATATGGAAAATGTCAAAGGAAAAAAAAATACTTTTGTAAACAGTTATTTTTCTCAAAAATCTATCTTTCATGCGCATAATGTACCTTGGACTGATTGTCTAGTCCCTAGATTATGTGATGACGGAAAATCTTAATTTAAACCCCACAGACATTTCATCAGATGCACAGAGCAACAGTGGTTTCGTTTTCGAAATACTAATATGAAATAAAATATTATCTAGAGCTTTCAGTTTTTATGGTATTGGGTGACGAACGAGCACACATTCCACCTAATCGGTTAGTGGGTGCTGTGGCCCATAGACATCCACATTTATCCACCACTAAGGATCAAAATACAAATGTGTTGTCACCCCTGAGGACTAAGATGGAATGCCTCGATTCCAGTAAAAATGGTCTCTGGTTCTCTATACTCACCATATGAAACACAGCAGTATAACGCTGCTATTTTACGCTGGTATTCTGTGAAAGCGTGGTCCTTCCCGGTTGAGTCAACCCATTCGCGCTACAATTATACTACTGATATAACTCCATTTGCGATTTTATATATCTACAGCGTGGGCAACTACCACGTAAACAAAAAAGGTAAATGGTCAAACCAACAGATCCAACAGCCAACAGATCAGATCCAGCAGTAGATTTGAATAGGTTAAAGAAATAAGTATGTAAAGTCTATTAATTACTATTATAACTATTAACAGACTAAAAAAGTAAAGTACTGTAATTTCTAATCTATATAATTTGTATTTATTTTTAATTTTTTAATAAAGTATATTTCCGCAGATTCCATTCCGATAATTTGGTCATATATAGCCTTCCTTTTTAAAACTATTACATACTTATTAATTTTAACAAGTTTTGTACTTAACATACTAAAGGATTTAATGTAAGTACAAAAATTGTTATGGTAGTTTTTACCAGTCTACGGAAAATTAGCGGGAGAAGTGTTTACAGCTGTAATGTAGGGTGAAAAACATCCGCACACACATACGCACACGCAGACGCACCTACATCATCCGCACACATTTATATAATTCTTCATAAATTTTCTGCAGGCGCAGCTCGGCGCAACAAGCTGGCCGACCTCCAGCGTCAGCTATCGGTATTGAGCAATATAGAGCTCTCCACTCCCACTTCCAATGGACTGCCTCTGCGTGAAGTGCTCAAGAACGAGATAGACGACATCGTCGCGAGCGAGTGCATATTCTGCGGCGAGTACATGATCGCATGTATTGACAAGCCATTCATAGCAGACGAGGATTGGGATCGAGTCATGAAGGAGTGGGAGTAGTTAACTGTATAATTCCATCATATATGGCCTCCTCATTTGAAAACACTTCCTTGTTTTGGGCCAGATGGTCGTATTCCAGTTTTTATTGATATGTCATCGACTTAAGTATATTTATATTGATTACGTATTTATAAAATTTGCTATATTTTTATCTTGTAAAATTACAGACATTTTTGTGTTATTATTTCATATTAGCGATTCTCTCCGGGGTGATTTCTGGATCTCGACAATAGCTCCACCTACTGCCAGGGACCCACTCAAACACATACGAAATTTCATCAGAATTGGTCAAGCCAGTTTAGAGTTTTAGCGAGACGAACGGACAGCAATTGATTTTTTATAAATAGATAATAAGTTTTATATAGTGATAACTTGCTGTGAACATCTAGCTTTATGTTATCTCTATTGAAACCACAGTTTTTAATTTAAATTAATAAATAGCAATAAACATCCGCTAAATCTTATCAATATATAATACTCAATATACTTAATATCATTAATATTACAATTATATAATATCTCTAATTACAATATAATATCTACTCAATATCTCCCTTTTTCAAATCGCTAACTAAACATAGACCTCACTTTTTGTTATTTAGTTTTTGTTATATTTAGTCGAAATTTTGCTTTACTTCCATGAAGTAGAAATATTTTATCAATAGCATATTTAATGTAATCATAGGGTATTTCCTGAAAACATTGTAGGTATTTACTTGGATTGAATAATATCTTGTTAATACAGTATAGTGGCGGCAAGACAATCTACTACTGCTTAATAGCCCGTGGGTGTCATAGTACAACTAAAAATAATAAAAATACTGCAGCTGTTCCGCCAGTCAAGCGTGGCTACTGTGGCAAATGTACTCCTGTGAGGTAACTTACGTTCAGTAGTGGATTTTAAATAGTCTGTAATAAAAGAATGGGTAATGTCTTGAGGGGGAGTATATAGAGAGAGGGATATAAGTAATAGATACTCTTCTACCAATAAATTATTTATTAGTTGTAGTGGTGGAGCGTGAAAAGAGAAGGCAGACCGCAGTCACGCGATAGTCCGCCGTAATACGTTAAAGATAATGTATTCCACAATAATAACAGTATTTAAGAGGATTGTGAGGTGCCGATACGCGGCGCGAGTAGGTATTTTCAAAAATGCTATCTGTTTCATACCGCTCGCTCCGTATCGCCGTATCATGCGATAGAGTTGCAAGTTTTGAAGGTAATTGCCTATTTCAACACCCCCCAAACTGTTACGAAATGAAACCATCTTGGTCTCATCACATTCAGTACACCTTAATCTAGGTCTTGTAGGTTTTTCTAATAAAGTAATTCAATTTAGTTTAAAAAAAATAAAACGCTCGCGAAGTTTTTGAGTTTTAAATATAGATATTTAAATGCTAATAATTTATATCGTAAGCAAAATTTGTTTAAAATAAAAACATATAGACCTAGTTTTTCATTATGCCTACATTTGCAAAAAAAAAATTATGAAAATTAGACTATGTTTACCGGAGGTGAGAACGTTATCGCTTTTTGTATGAAAATTTGCAGCTTCACAATTCGCTTAAGACCAGTTACAATAATCCTCATATTTTACCTAATGTTCAAATAGCACGTTCTTTAGAACTGCTGAATACACTTGCATTTTAAGTAAAGGATATTGGATAAAATAATGTTTCGAGATTTTCTTATCGAGGGTTGCTTAACTGCTAAAGGTTTAAAGTTTTTAATTTGCTGATTTTCTTAAGCTATTGTTGGCAATATTACATAATTTGTGTTTTAATCTATATGGCCCTGTGATCTTATTTTTAGACAAAACTTATGTAAACAACTTGAATACATTTAAATTAAACCAAATATAGAATATAATACATGAAAATAGAGTTGTTTATTTATTAAAACATACTTTGTGAATCGATATAGTTTATTGAGAAATTTGCGTTATCAACTGATAAACAATAAATTATTAAATATTAGGATTTAAACAAGAGGAGACCATCTCAAATCCTAAGGACAGCATCCATTACACAAAGTAGATGTTATAATTTTAATTTTACAAACAAACAATACATGTCAACACCTTGTTATTTAGACACAAAGAATTAACACGAAGGAGGAAAAAGGCAGAGATTTTAGGCCCCGTGCGACGCTTAGTAGCTGTGTATCTACAAGAAAGAATTCACTAATGCAAACTATATTTATTGACTAGCAGCAGTGTCTACTTCCATTGTCTGCGCCTCCGTGCTATCGCCTTTACCATCAATCTGCATAGCTTCTAATTTTTCATTTTTCTTTTGTTCAACTTTATCTTCTGTTCCTTGTTCTTCCCTTGCATCTTTATTCTGTTCTTTTTCATCTTTCTTTTGTTCAATCTTTTCTACTGGATTTGTTTGGGACTTATCATCTTTCTGCTCAACATTTTCTTCCTTAATACTATTATTAGTTACTTCTTTCTTATCCTTACTCTTATCACGTTTCTTTACATTTTTCGTGCCCTTTTTGGGGCTTTTCTTTTCTTTTTCTACATTTTCGTTATGTTTTTCATCTGCTGTAACTTCTGGGGTCTGTTCTTTAACTTGTTGTTCTGGCCGCGTGTCTGCGACTTGTGTTTGACCAACTTCCTTGCTCTCGGCAGGCGGCGCGACTTCAACTTTTTCTTCTTGTGGCTTTTGTTCTTCAATTTCTTCCTCTTTAGGCTTTTCAGTATTCTCTTGCTCCATTTCAGACTCGGTCGTAGTTTCTATGTTACTAACATTATTCACCTCTACTTCACCCTCTTCTGCACCCTGCTTGTTAGTTGTAGGATTTTCCATTTCAACATCTTGAGCTTGAGAAGCGCTGCTGCCTTTCTCAGCTTTAGCTTCCAACACGGCTATGCACTTTTGAATGCAACGGATAGCTTCCTTCCTTGCCTGTCTTATGTTTTCTTTGCCATCAGTTTCGATTGTGTCTAATTTTATTAGATTCCTGGTAAGCATTTCATCTAGGTACAAGTATCTTTTGTCTTTCTTCGTACCAGTGAAGTTTTCAACTTCTGACATAAGATTTAGAACATCAGTTTGGATGCTTAGGATCTGCGTTATTGGATCATTTATAGATGGCTGAGATTTGGGTTGCGATGGAGCTTCCTGCTGCGGTGGAACTTGCTGTTGCGGTTGAGCTTTCTGTTGCTGGGGAGGCTGCTGAGGGGGAGTGGACTGTCGCTGAGGGGTAGGCTGGCGTGGAGGCTGCTTCTGCTGTGCTCTGGACGGAGTCTCAGCTCTCGGTGTATGCTCATGGTGGACTGGTACTTTTACATAATGTTCCTCTGGGGGCATTTGTGGTTTAGGAGACTGTGATCTCTGTGGGGACACACCGCGAGCAAACGCTGTTTGTGGATACACTTTTTGCTGTACAAATGGCTGTGGTCCCTGTCTAAATCCTTTATTAAATGGCGTACCGAAAGTCTTCGAGAAGTTGGGAGGATGGTGGAAATTGACAGGGCCATCATCGGCAAAGTACTGATCTCTATCAATATGTGGCTGTGATGGAGGTACGTAGGTAGGCTTAGTGTCACCAAAGTGCGTACCATGGTCTACTGATTTATTAATTACAGGTTCGTCTCTGCCTTCCACGAAAATAGGGATATGTCGTACATTGGAAGAGTGTTGTTCCGTTTGCGGATGGTGAGCTTGTTCCTGGTGATTCTGTCCACTCATTTTGTTTATATTACTGTGACCTGATGTGCGATGATCGGGGGGCGCTGACATAGACCGGTGATTTCGGTCGCCTTCATCAACCAAACCAGGGTGTGCGGGACTTTTCTGTCCAAGGTCTACTGTGTTTCTTAATCCGTACTGTGGTAAATGAGACTGTTGATCGTCCTGGGATGGTCCTGGTGCTTGTTCAGTCTGTGTAGATGTAGAATGCTGTTGTGGCGACTGTGGCTGCGGTGAAGGCGGCTGCTGCTGATGTGGTTCGTCTCGGGAACCGTACCGGCGGTTCCAATGTGACGGGAAATGCTCTCTGAACTCTGTTGGGATGTCGTCGAACGGGAATCTGTCGAAACCGCTGAAGTTGTCGTCAAAATCTGCAATAATTAAACGTTTTTTTACACAACCTGTAAAAAGCAAACACTTCCGTGAATGTCTGACATATTGAAAAAGTCGATATTTACATATAAAAATACGAATTTAACAATATTAGTGCCACCAGACGTATTGTTGGCTGTATCCATCAGTCTTAAGACACTGGAGCGAGCTAATGAAACTAAAATGGCATGGTGAAGGTTGCAAATTTGCTTGTAAATTGGTGTTCAAAAGTTTGCATTCCAGTCAATTGGTGTTTGAGTCCCAGTGCATTGCAATGTAGTTTATCATATCATTTAAATAGATACTACATCCAAAACTATCTAGAGGTATCTTATTTATATATATTAAGAATCGACATCATTTACTTTACCATCTTCAGCATCATCACCACTTAACCATCAGGTGGAATAGTGATCAAGCACTAGCTTAAAATAAGGCAAAATAGAAAAGTAAAACAATAACAGGTTGGGCCTCTTGTAAGACCATAGGACTATGCTCAATGACCACTTTAAAAACATGAATACACTACATATTAGTCATTGCCATTGTCTTACAATGTGTCCGAAAACCGTACAGTGAAAGTGTTAGTGCCTTATTATCACACGTTCCGATTGCCGGGTAGCTGGTGCCGGATACTCAGCTGCAAGTGTATATAAATTTTACGCCGATACGTGTGAAAACTAACGTACATGCCCGTACACTTTGCCGGCTACCCGGCAGTCAGGACGTATGAAAAGGCACTCAAGAAAGTTGTTTTACTTCTTTATCACCAGCCCTTACAAGTCTACAGCTAAACATGCGCCTTTTCCATTATAGGCAGTATTTCCCTAAATAGTCTCACTTGACAGATAAATTGACGATCGTTTCGAACCTTTGAAACCGCTTCCCACCCCAGTCTAAAGCGTAAAGGAGACAGTGATAATCCATTTCAGCACATAAAAGCCCACTGCTAAACATAGGCCTTGCCCACAAATGACCTCATAGGGAGGATTTGGCCATAGTTGCGACGCTTGTCGGACGGGTTGGCAATGGCACTTTTTATAGTTTTGAGTTGTTATCATGAAGATGCTACTGCCTATCTCTTGATCAGTTTCCCTCTGTCGCCTCTCATGGCACCCACGGGACCATATGGGGTAGTAGATATTCTTGCACCGCCACTAAACGGTTATACCACTAGTTATACCAACAATAAGATATTCAGGCTTATCTAGACAATATGAGATGACGAATTCTCTTAAGCCACCATACAATGGCAAGTTAAAAAAAATAATTTTGCCGATTTTATCGCGTTTACTTTTGATATAATCGCTATAAAATCTGTAAAATTAGTTTTATTGAAGGTCGTGTAAATATAAGAAACCACAATGGCAGTTAGTGGTTACTAAAAGCGTGCTTACCGTCAGTCGCGTCCTGACTGGAGGGGCGTCGCTTCCTCGCCCAGGTGGCGGGGCGCTGCCGCAGCCGCGCCGCTATGTCCGGGTGCCGCGCCGCAAGCTCGCTCCACGCGCCTGAACCCTCCTCCTCATCAAACGGAAAGCCGCGCTGGCGAATAAATGTATTATTTAATAACGCAATTTTTTATAGAATATATTTTTAATAAGAATCAAAATGCGTGCCTTATCCTATAAAAAAAACCAGCACACAGTCCACCTGATGGTAAATGGATAAGGAGTCTCATAGACATCTACATCTATCCTCATTTAAGAATAAAAATGCAGATGCATAGTGATTCTTGATACTAAGAAGATTTGTTTTCCTTCGTAACAAAATATGAAATACGGCAGCATAAAGCTGCTGTCTGTGAGAGCGTGGTCCTTAAACGGCTGAGTCGACCCATTCGTGCTACGACGATAACATAGCTACAGCATGGCTCTCAAATATCCAAAAAATATTTTGAGTTTGGCAAGCCAACAAGTAAATGTTTATGATGTACGATTTTTTGATTAGGACGTTATTTAATCATACAATTACATAATACTTATAATTACATAATAATTAATATTACAATCTAATTTGCGGTTGTGAAATAGGCTGCAAATACGGCATCGTGCATGTATAGCCAGACACAGAATAAATATGTAATAGAACTACGTACAGAAGTTGCACTCCTTTGATGTCGACTGCTTGCCGACGTTTTAATAGCCGAAAAGCTAAAAATATTTCACAGAAAACGTACTACCACATCTTTACGAAGAAACTAAATCTGAAATTCGCAAAGGAGTGCTAAATGCAGCCGCAATTTCAGTTACTACCGACTTGTGAGTTTTTTGAGTTTTACAACTCTCTGGTTTGATGACAGTTTCAAATTTCACCATGCAGTTCTACAAATAAAATATTTCTCGGGATCACACACAGCTATGCAATATAAAAAAACTTTAGAAGAAATTCCAACTTTGTGGAATATAAACACTACCAAAATTCAGGCTATAGTTCGAGACAACGGCAGAAACGTGACGAAAGCGATTGATGATTCAGTTTTTCAGGGAGCTCCTTGTTCTATACACACTTTGCAACTGACAGTCAATACACAAATACTTGCAAAATCAAGAAGAATTGTCACACATTTCAATTATTCTGGTCCAGCTCAGTCAAAAATTCGTAATTTGCGGAAAGAACTTTATTTACTAGACTACCAGCTTGTCTAAGACACCTACAAGATGGAACTCGTCGTACTATATATGTTATCTCGCCCTTTAGAGTAAATACGAGCTATTTCTTTATATCTGTTAGAAACATCTGTAAATTTCGAAAATTTGTCTTCTGGAGTGGACAATTCTTGGAAAAAGCCTTGGGTTGTTGAAGCCAATCGAAGAAATCACGAAGATAATAAAGTTCAAGTTGCTAGTCGTTATCTGAAGTGATACCCATGTGAAAAAGCTTACAGAGATATCTGGAAAATAACCATGATGAAAACAACGAAATCATGCGAATAAAAGTTCTGTTGGAAAATGATTTAAGTAGCAGGTTTGACTTAACGCATAACAAACTTCACTCTGGCCACATTGTTGGATCCAAGATTTAAGCAACAGTTTCTCAATGCGGAGGAATCATCACTGTGCAGACACAATTTTTATTAGAATCTTTGAAAAATAATTTGATTGATGACGAGATTGACACTGACAAAGATGAACGTCTACACAGCACCAACGATGAAAACAATACGGAAACAGCAACACATCGGAATTTTTGTCAATGCTACCAGGAACTAGTCTCTAGAAAACTAGATGTTCATGATGACAAGTCAGGAGAGCAGAGAGCAGCTCATGAACTACACTCTTACTTTGCCTTACCATCAGTGATCCATTTCAGTGATGGAGTCATAACAGATGAAGAAATGTCGCGTCTTGCTAATGTTTACCTCTGTTGTCCAGCTGGTTCTGTATATAGTGATTCTTTTCTGAAGCTGGTAATATTTACCAGCTTCTGAAAAGAAATAGATTGCTGCCAGAAAAGGCAGTCTATGGTGTTTTTACATCACAATTTTTAATAAAAAATAAAAATAATATTATATTATTTTTATTATAGGGAAATTGTGATGTACAATTGTTTATGTAAAAATTGTTTGTTACCTTAGTTAAATTACCTACATTTTTAATCTTACTGTCTCATTTTTGATTGCCATTATTGCCAACTAATATACAGTAAGTTTACATTTAAAATACTACTACCTCTAGAGTATACTTCCATTCATTATGTTATTAGTTATTACTCATATTGTTATTTATTGTTTATTAAGAGGTATTGACACACTCCACTCACACTATCAAATATGATGAAATTAATTCGGTTAGTACTGTTTTGTAAAACGGCATGTCGTACAGCGATATTTTCACATTTAGCTAATTATTATTAAAAAAATGACATTAATGTACAGGAAGCGTTGTGATCGATGAAGTGTTCAAAAAATGTGTATGCATACATGAAAGTGTAATGAGTGGAATTTGCAATTAAATCGTTGTTTGTGATGTCTTTAAGATTTATAACTGCATGTACATAAAATGCGCAAGTCGTATTGTACTAGAGCAGTATTTGCGCCACGAGGACCTGACCATATACGGCAAGGACGGTCGTTAAATTACTGTTAAATAAACTTTATTATTTTAAGCACTACTTTACAAATTATTTTTCAAAAAATAATGACCCTGGAAATTTTGCAAGTCCGCATGCTTACGTTTTAAAATGAAATGTTTCCACTAACACCTGAAATAGCAATTATTTAAAAAAAATTAAAATGCAATAAAGTACTGTTTGTCGTCATATTTGTTGTAACCTTAAGAGTTGTAATAAATATCAACTAAACAGAGTCAAAAGCGAAAATTATTCTATTCGAGTATATAATTATTTAAATATAATCTAAAAATGAACAAAACAGAACTTGTACTCAATGATATCCCAAAAAAATATTGATGAACAATACTTCTATACAATATTACACGAACAGCGTAGAGAGGACACGGATTGTGTTACGTCTTTATGAACTGGACAAACATTGTGTAACAGTTTACTTTTTACGTAAACTAACTTAAAAATATGCCGATGAGCCGGATCTTGGTAAGTCACACTTTCTATTATTCTATAAAATGAACGTGGATTTGTTGACGAATATAATGCCAATTTAACGAAGGTACCGCCTCAATTTGTTGGCAACGCTCCTAATACGAAAATACGTGGAATTTTGTGTGAAACATTTACGTTTTGTTATTCTTTCATTTTAATGAATGATCTTTGAAGAATTGATATTATGTTATATATGCGACGGGGCATGGATTCAATTTGAATCCCTATATGAATTATTGAATGCAATCAAGCTATATTCGAAAAAATCAAAACAGCGGCAAATTCCAGCTTTATCAGCTAAGGAAAAGAACAAGGGTTATATTAGTAGAGGTCATCAATAGCAACACAACATTACACTGCAGGGCTTATGCTTCCTTTACAACCTTTTCGATTTTTTGTATAGGTATTATATAACACTTAATAATCTAATATAATATGTGTAACAGGAGTAGTGTATAAATAATGCCATTTTGCGAGTTACTGCAGCAAGTTAAAATAAATCCATTTACACCACAAACAACAACAGATGGTTGAAGTTTTCCGCATGGCGTGTGGCTGATGCCCGTCTATTGCATGCTCTATTTGCATTGAAATGCATACTGCTTGGCGATGGGTACAGAAATGCCTTCATCTTAAATTAGCACTTGGTATCCGCATCTTATTTATTGTGTCACCCTGAACGGTTGTTAAATATGTATTTGATTGAAAAATATTTTTAAGAAATACCGGTTATATGCAGGATGAAAAAATCACAAATGCTTGAGATCGGAAATGTGATCATTAAAAAACGGTGGCCTTACTTTACAATCCATTTACTGCCTTATACATCGGTTAAAAATCAAGAAAAAAATCGTCGTCGACCGTCGTCAAGATACCGGTTTCAAATGCCATAAAAATTTGTCTGCGATAAGTTCACACACCTCTGCAAAAATAGTATAATATTAAGTTTTATTTACAAGATCGCTCTCAACGAAACCGATCAAGTAAACATCTTAAAAAAAAGTTAAAATTCAAATAAGGATTCTTCGACATCAAATTCATAAAATATTTGACAAAATAGGTATTTATAATTATCCACGGCTTATCTAAATACATAGGCTGCACTAAAAGTAACGGGAATGGAATATTTCCACTGTTCCCGTCATATTAAAATCTTTTTAATTGAAAACTCTTTGGTTTTAAAAATCGAATACCATTTATTTATTTAAAAAAAGATT
>DWHP01006315.1:0-11476 GCA_018247895.1 Parnassius honrathi | reverse complement strand
TGCCGGCGGGGATCGAACCCGGGTTACTCGCGTTCTGTTATTTACAGCGAGTGTTAACCATCTGAGCTACCACGGCTTGTATAACAGAAATATAAATATTTTTGAAGACGATAACTTATTATATGAATATATTATGTATTCGTATATTGTATATTATTTATTACTAAAAATAGATACCACTAAAAACTTGTTCTTAATCTTATTTCTAAAAGCTAATATCATATAATACCGTTCAAAGTGACTGTGGAACGAAACGTATTAATACCCCTACTTGGTCATCGAATTCCGCGTACGGTTATTACTATACGGCAATTGACGTTCGTCACTTTGCTGCTGTTTTATAATTATTTACTCATCATCTTCATCATATAGCCTGTTTAAGCAATATTTAAATAGGCATATTATTCCTTTACTCATCTTGGCTTTAGTAATATTCCTTTAATTAATAAACTGTAATGGTGTTTGGGATTGATATTCATTCATCAATTAATACATTCCTCTTCCCCTCGGACCGTCGTATGGTGCGGACGTATCTAATCTGTGCCAGTTATCTTTGCTAAAATAAATAATAAATCATTGAATTAATTTGTCTTATAAAAATAGGAGTGCATAAGTTACAAGAAGCAGTTCGTTCATAGATACTCACAGTATATTGCAACGCTGCAATCTAAGCTATGCCCCTCTGGCTCCGCCCCTTGTTATTTAAGCAATGTCTCGCTCGAAGTCTGCACATCTTTCGCTACCGGTGACGCACTGCTCACGCATTCTGTTAACCTGGTACTTGTAGCGCGTTGTGGCGATACGGTCACAGCCGCCTGCGCACTGTTCGCTACTGAATTACGCACTGCTCACGCATTCTGTTATCTTGGTACTTGTAGCGCGCTGTGACGATACAGTCTTCACTTAACAGGGCTAAGCTCTATGTTGGACTCAGATATGTCAATCTGCGCTTCGTAGGAGAATGAATCTTCACTGAATACTGTTTTGATCGACCGCGTGGACCTGTCCAGGGAATACCGCAACGAGAATTGGATGCCTTTAGAAAGGAGATAAGTCAACTTATAACAACCTTCAACACTACGCATAGTGAAGAGTTACGACAACTGTGCACGAAAATGCAAGAAATCCAAGACACTAACAAAAGCATAGAGGCATCTTTGGCTTATCTAACGACACAGAATGAAGAATTGAAACACTAAATAAATAGCCTTGAAGATCGATCACGTGAAGATAGGGAATATATTGTATTCCTGGAGGATAAGCTGGAGGATTTGCAACACTCATCTCGCAAACCCCACTTCGAAATAAAGGAAGTGCCTAAAAAGGAATCTGAGACTAAACAGGACTTAATTGAAACGGTAGTTACTCTATCAGAAAGTATTAACCGCATAATAAACAAGACCCATATTAAAGATATTCATAGGGTCAGTGGGAAAAAACCAGAACATAAAGACACTCTCATTATAGTAGAAACTGGCTCAGTGCTACTGAAAACAGATTTCCTAAAAATGGCTAAATCTTTCAACATACGAAATAAAAACAAACTGCGCAAAGTACCTTGGTATGAAGTCGCACGCGGATACACCGGTTTTTTTTTCAGAGAATCTGACACCAAAGGCTTCCCGGCTTCATTACCTGGCCCGTGACCTTGCCAAATCTAAGGGCTATAAATTCGTGTGGACATCTTACGGTAAAATTTATGTGCGGAAAAGTGAACTACTGGCTTCACGCGTACCTTTCGTCAAATACAGGAACATTTCTTGAGCCTGACACGCTCCGAATCGCAACCTGTCTACGGCTTGGGGTTCCGGTCTGCGCTCCTCATAAATGTCCGTGTGAAGCTAGGACTCCACGGGCTATCATGCCAATAAAGTGCAGGCCGATTCTCGAGACATGCAGCACTTAACGATATCATACGCAGGTCTCTTGCCACCATCAACGTGCCAAGTCTACTTGAATCGTCTGGTATTGCAAGAGACGATGACAAGAGACCGGACGGTATGAGTTTGATTCCATGGAAGATGTGCCGGGTGCTGGTATGGGATGCAACCTGTTCAGACACACCGGCTTCTTCCCATTTACATGGAACCAACAACAGAGCTGGTGCCGCTTGTGAAGCGGGTGCAAAAGCCAAAGCATACAAATACATGGCTCTAGGCTCCGAATATATTTTTGTCCCATTCGGTTTCGAGACCCTTGGTCCGTGGGGTCCTAACGCTATAAGACTTTTTAAGGAAATAGCAAAAAGGTTACGTCGCAGGAGACCGAAGAGCCGGCAGCTACCGCGGACAAAGAATTAGTCTAGCTATTCAAAGCGGAAACTCTGCCAGTATCTTCGGAACCTTGCCTAAAGGACCTCCCTTTTATTAATATATTTCAGTTATTATAATATACATTTTTTAGGTTTTTAGTATTAGAATTCGAATTTAGAATATTGTTTGTTTTGTGTATATTGAATTCATTAAATAAATACATTTGCAACGCATCGCCACTTATCCTGATTAAAAAGGAACAACAGGTACATAGATTTCTTTTAGAACAAGACTGACTATATTACTACCCATTTTCAATTCTCAGTATTTCTGATCGGTCCCCTTATATAACCTCGATGCTTTGTAATTTTGCATTTTGTATATAGTTTAACATTATGTACTGTTATACCATATTGTGCTATCTGATGTCTATCTCTATACATATAGAACTTATCAAAATTGTTAAAAACATTTACCAAACACTACACACTTTTTCCCACACACGAACACCTACACTCATTCACTTTATACACTTACACTCTAAAACAAACAGGATTACGTCTGTTAAAAATACACATGACAAAATCCTATAAAAACTCGCTCCCAAAACTCAACCCACACTAGTATACATATGTCTTCACGTCTTCACACTTAACATAAGATACTTACTTTAATTATTCATGAAACTAAATGAACAACACTTCTCCATTATACCCCTTTTTACTATCAACTTACTTACAGTCAAGCAAATTTTAATTATCACTACTACTACTAGATTATTTGTACATCTGTTTCAATATGGCTGAATCGTTGTACGCGCTTCAAGAATTAGACAATATTAAAATAGCAAACGCAATAGAGTGCGATGTCGCTGATCTTGAGAGACACATACAAATTAATAAAAATAACTTAACCATAATATCTCAGAATATTGTTAGTGTCTATAAAAACTTTAACGATTTTACACTTATTCTGGCAAACTTATCTTGTGAAATTGATATTGTGTAAGCATCATTGTCTCATTCGTCTATTGTAGGCCGTTATAAAAGCCCGATGCTGAACATAAACCGTACTACTCTCACTCTCACAGTACTACCACACTAGACTACCACATAACAGGAATAGTGGCCATAGCTGCCACGGTTACCAAGCTGGTTTCCATGCCACTTTTTATTATTTTGTGTTATTTTAGGAAAATGCTGCTGCCCATCTCCCGCTTTAGTTTTACCTCTTATTGTTGCCTCTGACGACACCCCGGGGACGACATGGGGAGCAGATATTCTCACACCGCCACTGCTCGGTCTCGTGATTACAATCAAAATAAAAAACGCACCCTTTACAATAATTATGGTAAATTTAAAATTGAATTAACAGTTAAAAAACAGACAAATATGCGACGTTCTCAGAGTTTCTTATTGGTTCTTTTCTTATGTATCATTTTAAATAGTAATAATATTATTACGGTTTCTGCCCAGTGGAGAGCAGCTAAACATTTTATCTAGAGATCTCGCTTTTGAAATCAGTGTAGATTTTTACATCCATAAGATTAAACTAAATAAAATATTAATAACTTTTACTTCCTTTTATTTTCCAGCCAATAGATTACGTTTTATTATAAACAAAATAGTCCCCATATGTATAGATTTAGTAAGCTCATATAATTTAAAATTTACACGAATGTAACATATTATTACATTTGACATGTAAAGTCCGCCAACACGCATTAGGGAAGAGCGACATTTCCTTGCTCTAAAACCCTCTCAGAATTGATAGGGGCTATCGCCCAAGAGTGGGACGATATAGGCCGTAACTTTTACTTTACTATCTTAAATCACGTATAATAAACCTAAACAAGAAAATATATACCCACTGATAATTATGTATATCAGTAAAAGATAATTTTCGTTAAATATATCAATCTGTTTTGCTATAAGTAAATACACATATTTTTGTCACATTTTATTTTGTAAAAACATATATTTTTGTCACGTACGGTGCGACAAGTTAAGAAAACCATTATGTCTAGCGGCGAAATATCTTTGACCAAAGCAAATGAAATCGGTGTTACTTACCCGCGTTTCTGAGTAGGACCGAAATATATATAATAGTAATGTTCTTAATATGATTATAAAAAATAGTATTTAAATATAATAGTATGGGTACTTTCTGTTCATAGACTTACATTTATATGATAAATAATGCATTAACTATATTATATAACTGTTGGTAATTTTTAAGAAAAAAGTTCCTTTATTAAGTATTGTGCACATTAATGCGCTCTGCTATAGTAGTAAATAGAAAGTATAAAAATTTTGAAGGAGAATAGATTAAGTAACAAATTACTTATCGTAATATTTGTATGCATGCAAAATAACTACTCCGAAAAGTAAAAAACATGGGTCAATTATTTAAATTTTTATGTAGACATGGGAACGCGTAGTCCGTATAAGGCTTAAAGTTTTTTTATATTTAATAAAAAAAAGAATCATTGAAATCGGTCCAAAATGGACGAAGATACCGAGTAATATACATACAAAAGAATAATGACCACACACTCGAAATAAAAGTGTTTGCCATAAATATAAATATCTTAATATATTTATACAGTGCCATTAACATCAATGAATGACCTTATTTTATTTTAGAACTAATCAAATAGTACACGTAAGGTGTGAAAATAATTAAAACTCAAGCAAAGTTACTGAATCACAACACGTTAACTCTCTCGCATGCAAAGTATGAATAGTGTTTGTGGGTGTGATTCGGTCTTTCCATACTATTAACTCATTATTTGGTTAATATTTGTGAATTCGTTATGAGTTTTCCTTATTAAAGTCTTCTGTAAACATGTCTGTACAAACTCTGCAAGCCTACAGTGCTTTTCGTATCTAATATAACAATGCCTTAAGGATTCTGTGGAGATAATCCAGATGTTGTAGCGCTTTTGTTATGTTTGCCGATGGAATGATTTATGCAATTATGTGCAATAAGTCTCTGCGAGATAAGCTTAAGAGATACGGTGGTGGTGAGAAAGGACTAGCGTGAGGCTAGTCCCAACAGAATTCCTAAGAGTAAAGCTTAACATCCTGATCTAAGTAATGAAACAATAAATAAACACTTTATTTTATATTATATTTTTGTAAAATATTGTTGAATCATATCTAATAAAAACTTAAGCAGGTCCTTAACGTGAAATTTCGCAATTAAAAAACAATCATTTTATACATTATTTCCTAATAATATATTCACGCATAAAGAAGGTTTTTTTGGTTGATATAATATGAGCATCAATTTTAGGTCGATTTATTTTAAATGAATATCTTATATATTGTAATGAAAAAATACAACACAGACTCTGTAGAATGATTCCAGCGGAAAACTACTCCCATCCGAGTTACACGTACATAATCGCACTGCCGGTGTTAACCTGTTAACCCGACTTAATACGATAGGATCAGTCTCTATGGATCCCAAGACATAGATACATTAAAAGTTCACTTCAAATCCGAAATAAAAAGTGTATAAAAGGTGACATTTTATCTCAGTAGCTGAATAGTGTTGAAGTAGTTAAACGTGAACCGCCGAGCCATTAGAGATAAAGCTGTTCTACCACCAATAGAATCATATTAATTTTAAAGGAATAATCCGCTATGTACAACAACATCCTAATGACAGTTAGAATACGTTGGTAATTTATGTGAGTGTTTTCCACGGTCGGACTGATCTATTCATGCTACAACTATAATACAACTGAACGTGGCTCTACCACGTACAATTCAAACATACATATTTATATACCTACGGAATATGTATTGATCAAGAATTACTCATCATATTGGTATCGTACGCTGTGAAAATATACGTTTTCAATATGAAGTTTCAACTATACTCTCAAAACGTATCATGAATTCTAAGGCACACTAGCTCTTGCAGTTGCCAACAAAAACTCAATATGTAAGAAGAAAGCTTGAAAAATATTTCTATTTGAAAACTTTTCTGCGTTGAACTTATTTTATTTTGATTTATGAATGACTGAATAATATTATATTCATTCTCAAATGAATCAAAGCGTGATTCGTGATAGTTCAAAAGCTAAGCCGGCATATATTTCACTGTACGATAACAATTCGGGCTCGTTCCTCGCTGACATCAATAACATTGTTTATTATAATTTAATTAACGATTTACCACGTGCTCGGCAGTGGATAAAATCCTCGTGTAATACCCGATTATATCAGACCTGCTTTTTATAGAATAGTGGTGACAAAAAGAGCACACAGTTCAACTGATGGTAAGTGAATGCAGTGGATAGATGGAATGCCTTTTCTCCGGCAGCATCATTAAGCTTGAGTGGAGCGGGGTCCTTCTTGGTCGAGCCAACCCATTCGTGGTACAAAGATAATATTATAACTGCAGCGTGGGACATCCTTATGTAAAATGTTCACATACCACACTCGTGCAAGTCCGAAGAATACAATATTTGCTCTTAGAAATGAGAGGAGGCCGGCCCAGCAGTGAGTCTAGAGTATACATAAGAAAGCTATATTTATGCGTGGTAAAGCCACATTGCAGTTATTATAGTTGTAGCATAAATGGGTCGGCTCAACCGGGGAAGGACCACGCTGTTACAGAACACCAGCGTAAAATAGCAGCTTAGTGCTGCTGTGTTTCGTATGGTGAGTGTAGAGAACCGGAGACCTGCTTTGCTGGAATCGAGGCATTCCGTCGTAGTCCTCAAGGGTGACAACGCATTCTGCAACTGCACTACGATTCTTAGTCGAGGTTAAATGTAGATGTCTATGGGCCACATCATCTACTTACCATCTGGTGGACTATGTGCTTGTTTGTCACTCTTATCCTATAAAAATCTAAGCATGGGACATGTAAAGGCTGTATTTTTATTTTATATAAATTTGTTTCTTTTTCGTATACACCACCATTAACGGCCTTTTTACCACGCTTTTATTTTCTTGCGTTTTCGTCTGTCTGTTCAGTACAAAGTTTTTATTCGATTTTAACCTAATATATATAATAAACATTTGCATAAGGAATCAGTTCTAAGTGTTAGTGGACTTCAGGAACTATCGAGTAGAAATTATTCAATTAGATCACAAGTTCATTCAACATCGTAACCCGCTGCGCCAAATGCGTGGTCGCGGACTTCACATGTCACTGAAATATTCTTTTTTGACTATTGGGCATGCAGGTTTCCCAACGATGTTTCCATAACCATCGAACCCACGGTAAAAGAAGACTAAAAATTCAATTCACAATTTCATTGAGACCAAGTTTCTTGCGTACTGTAATACTTACAGCAAGTGCTGCTTTCTAAGATACAGATCTATATGACCACGATCTCATTTATACATTTTCAAGAAATTCACCGTGTAACAACAACACGTACTTGGAACCATATTAATGCCTTAAAATACAAATAGTATATAAATCTAATGACATCGCGGCGCGTTCCTATCTCTTTGTTTCGCATAAAGTTGCAAGATTAGGTTTCCGAGTGTAATTACGCAATGTATTCTACACTTGTATAACCTTTTGTCTTTGTCCTGTGGTTTAAAATTCAAATAGAACCCTCTAAATGCGACAAAGGTTTTGTATAACTTTGTCACGTCCTGGCGGCGCAGGAGAATCCATCACCTCATTTTGATCCATAGGCATCGTAAAAGGCATTGTCAAATGTCATCAATCAACAAAAAAAAAATAGTGTCGCTGATTTTTTTTTTGCAAACCAGTGGTAATGAAATACAAAGACTTTAAATAAGTATTATTTATAATCCATATTGAATAGAAAAGTTTCTGTTTCTGTTTTATTATTAGATGGCGGTATATGCATTCAGTTTTCTTTGTAAAATAAGAGTGCTAAGCGATCACACAGTTCATCTTACGGTAAGTGAATGTTGTAGTTTATAGACACTTTCAATTATTCTATGTTAAGAACCAAAATGCAAATGCGTTTTCACCTCTGACGACTAATCCAGAGGGGAGGTAAACTATGCAAGTAGTGGTTTCCTCGTGTAATAGACCAGCTTCCGCTCAGTAAGATAGTTTTACCGTCTTAAAGAAACCTAACAGAGAATTTAGTATAATAGGTTTACTCTTAAAACTATTTCAATACATTACGAGTACCTACCTATTACGATTTTATGGCGTTTATTTTTTTCGACGTTTGCAACACCAGAGGTTGTGTGACGACATAGGGGTTCAAAAATTATTGCTTCACAGTTAACCACTAATCATCATCACAGCCTGTTAAACTACGTTTTCAAAATCTACGTACCGGCGTAGTACCCATCTGCTCATCCATTAAATCCCTTAAAAATGCACCGGTGGGTTGTTAACTGTAAAAATTTTAATATTTAAGTTGTTATCAGGAAGGTTCTCCTGTACGTCTCCTATTTCAGTTTCCTTCTGTCGCGTCTTACGACACCCACATGGCGAAGTGGGGTAGTGAATATTCTAACACGCCATTACACTGGCATAGTACACTTTCAATATACTAATAAACGAAGCTCGGTACAACCACACGGAGAGTAAGCCGCCGATTGATGCTACCGTCAAATATCGGTAAAGGTTCTTTTAGCTTTTTCATACATTAATAAGAGTGACAAGCATTCACAAAGTTCATCAGAAAGTAAGTGTGTTTAATGGCCTCGAACGAATCATTACTTATACGAAATGTAATTGCATGTACAAAGAATTTCACATTTCATAAAGTATCATCAAAAATATTGTAAAATATTTTGAAACTATTGATATTAATAAAAATGGAGATCTGTGGGAGATTCTCGTTAGTTATTACATTTATTATGGATACAATCGTACCTCATCTATCTATTATTTTGAATACTAGTATCGAATTTGGTGTGTTTCCTGATTTAGTGAAGCATAGTAAAGTAATTTATTTAAATCTGGTAGTACATTGGACCCCGCCAATTTTAGACCTATCCCTGTACTGCCGACACTTATTCTCGCTGTAGGTTTTGTAAAAGAAAATCAAATTTTTTCAACAACACCTTAATTAATGAATTGCACTATTAAAAATAAAATTAATTTTTCATATTTATACTCACGGGTATGATTATTCATAGCATTTTAAATAAAATAATATTGGTTTTAGGATAATTAACAACATGATGTATTATTTTTCCAACTTTTTCTTTGTATTTTGTACACTCAGAAATATGAACAAAATACATAGGAATTAGGATTTTTACATCGGAATAAGGTGCCTCGTACTTCCCTTCATATTTAATTAATCAAACTTGTTGTCTATTTCAAGAGTAGAAATAATTATGGTTCCGACAACAGTAACCAAAACTTCAAAAGGGCACAGTAATACTTAATTTTCGATCTTTTGAGTTGTAGCATGAATACCGCGGAAATAGGTGCCTTTAGCTTAAAGTCCACCTAAAAGCGAAAAAAAAATTCCAATATGTAAGTCTTCTGCCTTTGAAACTACTATGTAGAAGTTATTTTATGATCTTTTGTTCTCCGAAGTTGGTTTTTGATTTTATTAGATAAAAGCTAACTCGAACACTAGAGGCATGTTGTTCCTATTACACTATTTAGTGAACAAGTGGTCACAATATTTTAAGTTTTCAAATTTAACCATGCTCCGTTGGTATGAATGTTGATATTAAAATTACTTCTGGTCGATCAAAAAGCATATCGCCGCTCATAGAGCTACAATCCTCGGGCGGTATCTTCGCACCGGCAAGCGATCTTGCACCGGCAAGCGACATAAGACATAAGAAGTCGAAGGATGCATGCAGATGGCTCAGGATTATCCTTAGGGTCTACCCATATTAAGTAGCAGACTTGGAAAAGGCTGCAGTGATAATAATGATAATGAAGCATAGTAGCGTAGGACATTGTCCTAAGTAAGTCCGCGGATTGACTGGTTCGTTAGCAGGTAGTGATTGTAAATGCAAATTATTATCAAGAGTTCACGGATTCGAATTCTAGGTTGGGACAAAAATAAGTTATTTTGATTTTCTGCCAAAATATTCTCAGTAGCAGCGGTCAGTAGTCAGAAAGCGGGCGGTGAGACTTAAATTCAGTCTGCAAGACATTATTATAATACACAGCAGTGTGTTCACAACACGTAAACACTAAAAAATAATTTCGCTTATAGTCCCTTAAATAAGCTGGGGCTTAAAGACTTGGTGGCTGACAGAAAACATTGGCAACATTGGACCGGAAAACAAACGTTTTTAAATTAAAGTGTAGATTTCTAACAACTGAGTTTTCTTTCGTTCCGTTTATAGTCATTACAATGTTTGTCTTCCATTTTGTTTGATTTAGCCAAACATGTAAATTAACAAATAATAAAAATCTTACGAATAATTTTAGCCGAAAATAAAGCTCGACCTGAAAATAATAATTAAAATGTTTTATATAAAGAAGCGAAGGCTTTCTAGTTTTCTAAATAATAAGCCACTAGGCTAATTATTTAGAATCCTACATTGAAGAAGTATTTGTACGTATGTTGTAGATTCTTGAGAAGATTCCCCAATATATTTTTCCAAGAAGGGAGGCGAAATAAATCCGAGGCTCGGTCGAGGTGCGGAGGCCAAGGTGTGGTCAGAGCGATACTGCTTACCTGAGGAGGGTTTGTAGGCAAAAACCGACTTGTTAAAAGTAAAAAAAGGCGCAGCGACCTAATTCAACTGATCGGCGCTTTCGCTTCGTCCGCGCCTCGACTTAACAGTGAGCTTTGATCATATTACATTTAGCGAAGCAGAAGTAGTGGATATGAAACATGCTGAATTACTGAAGTGCTGCTATTGAACTTGTTCTGACTATGAGAATGAGGGTATATAGTGCACTTGTGCTTGCGCTCAATCTGCCCGAGGCACTATCTGCAGCGCAGATGGCCTGGAAAGACTGGGCGCCGTGACAGAAGTTCGGTCTTGAGGAGAATTATCCCTTAATGCACTCTTTATTCCGGTCCATTGAGGTACTGTGGCTTCTCTCATATGCAATTAGGTACATCTATATTTATATTATTTTATCTACTGACTGATATTTCATTTGGAGGACATTATTATCTTAGTTAAAATATAATTATCCCAGATTAAAAACATACCACAATTAAATCCCCTGAAACTGACAAAGAGATTTCATGGCTTAACAGCATTATTATGTAAAATCTTCCATATTACCTCTGTTCTTAAATATTATAAAACTTAATTTAAAATGTTATCAGC
>DWHP01006314.1:0-11476 GCA_018247895.1 Parnassius honrathi | reverse complement strand
TACCAATATTCACAGATTTGAATATAGAAATGCAGGCAGAAAAAACAAAGCTGTACTTATTATATGATCAGATTTACTCAGCTTATTTAACAATTTTAGAATGCTTTATACAGCCGGTATATTTAGAATTAACAGAAGATGAAAAAAACAATATCCAAGACATTTCGAATGCGAAAGAAAAGAAAGTACTAAGTGTTGATGTAAATGACGTGCAAACCCATGTGTCGTTATTTGAAATATATGTAGGCGGAATGGTACCTAATTTAATCCGATTGAAAAAGGAAACTCGAGAGTTGGACGACGACCAACTTCAAAATTTTTACACAAAATGTAAAGACTTTTATGTTGAAGCAATAGTACAAATCAAACAAAGATTCCCATTGGATGACAAAGAACGTCAAGCTCTGAAATGTTTACAGATGTTGAACCCACAAACAATTTTAAATCACGATTTTAGCAAGAAACAAATAACTTCAATTTCTGAAATCTTGTATTATTTTCCAAATATTTGTCCGGAAGACGTAACAGAATTGGATAGAGAATGGAGAACTCTTCGCAACACCAACTTGAATTTGAACGAACCTGAGACGCTAAATGTAGAAGAATTTTGGTACCATGTCTCCAAATTGAAGAAGGGCGATGGATCTGCAAGATTTCCCCTGCTATCAAAATTAACTAAAAAGTTTTTGTTAAACTACCGCACAGTACAGCAACGGTTGAACGTTTGTTTTCAAGTATAAATCTTATGAAAACCAAACTTAGGAATAAACTGTCTACCACCACCATAAAAGGCACTTTACATACAAAATCAGAAATAAAAAATTGTTTCGAGTTTAATGCTACCAATGACCATTTAAAGAGATTTAATAAAAATATGTACGATTTCAAGAATAAAAATAAAACTGAAAATGAAGAGGATGTGCAAATTGAAAACGAGGCAGTTTTATTAGATTAGATTGTAAATTTGTTAAGATTTAAAGTTGATTTATTACTACAAGTATACTTTTATTACTTTATTATGTTGTTTTATTGAATACTGTAATTAAAAAATAGCTTCGTACCGCTCATCCCAGCGTCTATTCCTTTCGCACGTGATGTCGGCTGAGATAGCATGCGTTTTAACCCAGCCCACCACTTAGTTCATGCCATCGACTAGGACCACCTTAATTAACCTCTGCGATGAATCCAAATCAATTGGTTGAACGAACCAAGATTAGAAATTGTTTTGTCTTTTACATAAATACGAGTAGATTACGTCATCAAAGGTTATCTCTATTCATCCATATTCTAGTATTATAAGTAACAGTGCCGAAGAATGAACCACGTAGCGAGAGTAGCGATTGCTACGTGGACTGGATATATACGTGGATTTCTCGGGAACAAGTCGTTGAGTGTTAGAACAAACTTGTGTCTGAAGTCGAGTCTGTTGAACAAAGTCTCGAATTCGGTATGACTAAAGTTTCATCCCCAAAAGACACATGTTAGCGCGTTTACTAAAAACATAACCTCTTTGTCGTATCTACTCGATTTCAGGGCACTCTCCTTGTTACCCCAGCCAACATCGAAATCCTTGGCATCGACATTTCGAGAGTCGTACGGTTTTGTAGGCACTTGAAAGGGATATGCTAAACTGGTATCAAACTTGGAGTGCTCAGTATATCGAGACGGGATTTCATTCCGGACTAACGCTTGCAGCTTTACAAAGCACAGATTCGGCCTCATACGCTGAATTGCACTATCGCACATCGTACACTGCATCAGAACTCGAAATTTCGTCCTCTTTTTTTTCCTCATTTGATGGTTGGCGGTCCACAACTGTGCAATTTACGCAGAATATTCTGCTTCGTACGACCAAACTGTGGAATTTACTCTCGCTTGTGGTTTTCCCGGACTCATACGACACACTTATGCCCATAAAGGAAAAGGACACATATTATATTTATCTAAAACAACATACGAGAAATTAAATTAATTGTATCAAGCAAGCAATACATCAAATGCCTGAAACGGGAATAATAACAATTACATGGAATGGAATGCTAGAACTCGTGCAAGCCACTAGTGCGATG
The DNA here is from genome assembly GCA_018247895.1 of Parnassius honrathi. Classification (NCBI taxonomy): domain Eukaryota; kingdom Metazoa; phylum Arthropoda; class Insecta; order Lepidoptera; family Papilionidae; genus Parnassius; species Parnassius honrathi. Next base: position 9,407 of record DWHP01006314.1, on the reverse strand, counting down.
GTGTAATCGTCTAATAATGACCTTAGTACGGGATACACCCTTTATGAATCACTATCTGGATATGTCCAAACAATGCGATAAACATTTTCAGATATTAAAGCAAAAGCCAAAGATCTAATAGACTGTCGTGAATATCAGTTATAGGATTGGACTATGGGATAAATATCAGCAACAAACTTCAAGAAGATGCGAGCGAAACACAAAGTATGACCATTTTACCGGTTCTAGGACACTTGACGAATTTGTTGAAACAGAAACACCTGGTAAACAGTTTGAAATTGAAGTGTTTGTTGTCATTATTAATAAGACGCTATGTACTTGAGATATACGCATCAATACATACTAAAATCTAACTGTTGTTTTCAAAACATTTTAACAAGATACTCAATCTGCGGCTGAATTAGCAGGAGTTTTCGACTTTAGTATAAAAACAATGTTGACCCATTTGCGTCAAGTTGGCAAGGTAAAAAAGCTTGACAAATAGGTGCCACACGAACTCAATGATCGAAGTACGCGTCGAGATGTGCCATGCACTGCACAACTGGCAAAGAAACGAAGAAATTTTCGAACCGCATTATCATGTAAATATATTACTCAGTGCTTATGCAAAATGTTTGGAATACAGCGTATATGGCGAATTAGTGCAGTTTTCCGAGTTTTAAAACGAATGTGTGTGGTGCCGTTTGTAAATCGCACTAGCCACATCCTTTGAATTCACAGAATTCCAATATAAATTTAGTCCACTCGTGATTCGTAACTGTAGTGGTGAACGTACGTGGCGGCGCTGTCGTCGCGCCACAAGTGAAACACATCGAAGCCTAAATCGTGCTATCAAAGTTCCGAATCAAAAACAGTATAAGTATATAGAATAGCTCCGAACCATCAAACGGAGTGTTGGCCGCTCCCCGGGCAAAACACCTTGCCCGGCGGGAGATCTCCCCTTATCCTTCCATCGCCAAACTGGTGAACGCACATTTTCTACTTAGTTATAAGTACTTGTCATTTAAGCTATATCTTCAATTCATTCAGGATCTTCGTTTTTATGGATTTTTTCAGCACAATATACTGATGCGTCACCTTGCGAATATTTTCGGAGATTTTGACGACAACTCAACGAACGGACAATACGACGGCGTATGTATCGTAAACATATGTATACCAATACTCTAATGTCTGTCTCGAACTCGAGTTATCTGGTGAAAACTTAGACGGTGCATTGAGTCGATATTTACCTCGTGTTGGAATTTACAACATGCACCATGAGCACTGGTGGAGTTTTCAAAACTCACACAAAATAAAGAATATGCTAATCAAGTTTGTTTCAGTGTTAACGATTAGTTATCATTAACGACCACATCGTTGATCCAATATGGATTGAAGGTTGATTGACGGGAGTAACGTATCTGCAAATGATACGATCCGTCATCGACACAATGTTGGTAAACGTTCCACTGAGCCATCTGCAAGGAATATACTTCCAGCACGACGGATGTTCAGCTCATTACGATGTGTGTGCTCATATCTGGACACCCAATTCGGTGATAGGTGGATAGGTCACGGTTGACCTGTGAACTGGCCGGCGAGGTCACCTGACTAAAACCTCTAGACTTTTATTTGTGGTTCGAACTAAAATGATTAGTGTACACAAACGAAGCACAAAGTGTTAGTGAAAGTTTAACAAACAATTTACAAAGACGCGTACTAGTTTGTGTTTAGAAAGATACGGTAGACATTTTGAACAATTATTGCGATATCGCTAAAAAGATATTTTTTTTTGTGAACAACAGTAATATAGTATAATTTTGTAAATATCAATTTGTGTAGTGTAAATAAGTTGATTTCGATCTTTTAAAAACGCTTAAGACGTTGCAGCATACGGTAGGCATAGAATTCGTAGCCTACGCCGCGCCGTTTAAAATTATTTTTAGTTTTATGCACATGCGGTAGGTGAAATGTTTTCATGTATTTTTTTGAATATTCGGGAGTTTTGCCTATCAGTTAAATTGTACAAAATACTTTCGAGAGTAGCTTCTATTCTACTTACACAAAATATTTTTTGCCACCATACTATTTTTCAGATAAAAATAGTCAGCCACTATATGAATATGACAATATTGCAACATACATTCGAAAATACAATTAATTATTATACTTATTGTTGTATTCGCTTGACACCTTTTACGTCCGATTATAAGGCACATCTCTAGTAATTAAAAATAAATAACAGAATATAAAAATTAATAAAAAGAAACATAATGCAATTTTCTCATAGTTAATAATCTATTAGTAGTATGTTGCAAACGCACGTGAATTACGTTCTAGTGGCCGTCCCATGTTACAACGCAAAAATTAGCCTCTTAACTGAGCCTTATTATTCGAAAGGGAAATAAACGTCACATACGTTTTTGTGATGCATTTACGGAATCTAGATATTCCGAAACGGAATTCCGAAGATATGTAGTCGCCCTCAGGAATGAATGTTGGAGGTTAAGAATGTAAGAAGTGTATTAAAATAAAAAGTTGCACACTTTCATAGTTATTTTTCGAAGCGACTATGATATTTATTTTTAATAATAAGTGGAAAAAGTCTATTTATACTTCATCATGATCTTTCACATTCTTCCACCGATTATAGATTCAAACTGATCGAATCGAATTATAATAAATAATTCCGATGATCTATACGATAATAGAGAGATTTTTATTTTTATAGAATAAGGATGACAAACGAGCACACAGTCCACCTGATGGTAACTGGTTGCTGTAGCCCATAAACATCTACATCTGCAATCAATTATGATTCAAATTGCAGATGCATTGCCACCCGTGAGACCTGAGATGGAATGCCTCGTTTCCAGAAAAAATGATCTCCGGTTTTCTACACTCACCATACAGAAGAGCAGCGTAAAGCTGTTACTACACGCTGGTATTCTGTGAGGGTGTGGTTCTTCCCCGATCGAGTCTACACATTCGTGCTACAATTATACTACACATGCGGTTAAAGAATGGGACTGAAAATGGCGTCGCCTCTATTTATCTCTCGCTCGCACACTGTCGCTATCTATGATCACACCGGTCGGTAGAGACTACAGAAAAAATGTTGCGATATGCGTTTTTCGTACGTGCTATATCTTCAATCTGACTTGTCATTTTCATATATGGCAATAAAATGCCATAAACTAAAAAAATAAAAATCCCGGTTTCGCAAATTTGTGAGCTAAACGCGTTCTGAGTGTTATTTTTACATAATTATTGTTGATTTTGTTAATACTTTTGTTAAGTCGTTGTTATTGTTTTTGTTTATTATATATTGTAAAGCGTTGTTAGCTATTTCGTTTTTGTTGACTATTACGTTATTGTTGTTCACTATATAGTGCTACACATAAAATTATTAGTAACGTAATAAAGTATTTTGAGGAAGAGAAATATCTGGAACACTATCATCCATTGCAATATAGTAATGCAAGCGTGGGTATGGCAACAGGATTGTCACTTGAATTAAAAAAAATGGTATTTATCGGGTTTGTCTAGTAGCGTTTGTTTATAATTAATGATTTGAATAAAAATATGGTATTCGCTAATCAATATTCGTTTTTGTCCAGCGTTGTCCGTTTTTAGGGTTCCGTACCCAAAGTGTGCCTCGTATTGTACCGTTACATCCTATTAAATTACGCTACTGAATAAGCCTCCCCCCACAGATTTACTTATATGAGGGATTTTTGCCATGGTTGCCACGCTTCGCAAACAGGTTGGCAACCGTAATTATTTTTTTAGTCGTTATTAGAAAGATGTTGCTGCCCATCTCCTGATTTATTTCCCTCTGCGCCTCTTACGACATCCACGTGGTGATATGGGATAGTAGATATTCTTCCACCGCCACTACTCGGCAAAGTGCCCAACGGAACCCTATTACTAAGTCTATCTGTCTCTTTATCGAAGGGCTGTAACTTTTTAATTATAAGTAACTACTATAATGGTCACTTTAATGACGAATAATTAAACGAATAAAATGTTGAAAGCCAAGAGGGTCTATAATAACAAATCTCGAAAACAAAATTAATTTTCCACCAATGTTTTCTTTTTCTTCTTCTTGTATCTTAAAAATACCATCATTGAATCTATCAATTTTTTTCTAATTATCTCTATAATAATACTACACACTCTATACTTAAATAACAAAAAATGAAAAAAAGATAAACAGTGATAGACTTGGCGGCATGGAACCCAGGGAAATGGATTATTGTGCATGCAGGTTCAAAAAATTGATTTTTGAATGGTGTTGAGTTGAGTTTTAAGGCCTTTTTTTAGTTTTTAAAAAAGGCGATTACCATGGTAAAATAAAAAGGCAAAATTGTACGAAATATATTGCGGAAAATTGATCCCATACATACTTCCAAATAGCAGCGTGGCTGAACAGCGATTGTGAAAGCGATAGCTGCTCCGATTCTAACATTGATTATGAAGATAACGATGGGATGTCCGGAATCAAATTGTTCTGAGACGATTCTGGTGAGGGTTCAAGTAGCAGAATTTAATTTTCAAAGATGTATGTGTATGTATATGTAAAAAATAGTGTGTATGTAAAAAATAAATGTCTACAGAGTTTCTTGTCTGTCTGTCCTATTTGAAATACGTATTTTCTTGAATGTTATTTAAATTAATGTAACTTAATTTAAGAAATACGTTGTTTTATTTTAGTCTTCGGGTATGATTGACTAATCTATACTTATAAATAATTCAATTTTACCCAAGCGAAGCCGGTGCGGGTCACTGGTTATAAATGTTATTTTAAAATTAATGTCTACTTGTATAATTCTATTCAAATATTTTCCCATTAATCGAAAATTTCTAACTTACCGAATAATATACCTAACGTTTTAATTAACATAATAACGATATACGGTTGTAAGAGGGTTTGCTTTATTTGTATTGTGCATGTTGACGGTACGGGCTTGATGAGCCGCCATATATAATCCCATTCTTTATCCGTAAGGGCTATACTATGGAGTGTAGAAGTAAGGAATATAGACTGTATAAAAAAGTGTCTGTAGGTAAGCATTAAATAAGGGTGGCGCTACTGTAGCTACAGTCTAAATTTTAAAGAACTTTTCACATTTTTTTTATTGCACAGCCTTTCACCATAATTCTATTTACAATAATTATTTCATTGCTTTCAAAATTTTTATTTTCAAAATAACTCAACGTATTTTACGGCGATTTAACATACCCCATAGCTACTCGTGCGCGCTGTAGCGGAGAGTTTTTGAACTGTTATTTACTATTTACAGATGGACACTTCACCTATTCTCCTACAGGAGTTGGTACTCCTTACTTCTACACTCCATAGGCTATACTAGTAATATAGGCAAGGCTTTGACTAGAGAAGAAAGAAAGGACATGACATAAAGATAGTTGTAGGAATGTGACGAAATATCGGCGTATCTTTTTAGCTTGTGAGTATATTTGTATGTAAAAAAGGACAACAGTACTTTTGTCATTACCGAATATGGCAACATTTTTTTTTTTTTGCTGCGGCCGGGCGTCATGTTTTGCCACAGTCAATGACAACTCAGTTGTCATTACGACTTCAGTGAGGTGAGTGTGTTATTTTATATGTTTCTCTCGTGGAATTCGATTATTATGAAATTTTTGATTCTATTCCTTGGGACCTCTCGGGATAAAAAGTATCCTATATGTTAATTCAGGTAATAAACTATTTGTGTGCCAAATTATTACACTCAAACTGGTCTGATACTTTTGGCGTGATTGAGGAACAAACAAACATTCAAACTTTTGCATTTATTATAGTTTGATTAGTGTGAGTATGATGACTGCGCCTAAAAACATAAAAACAAACAAAAAAACGACTGCTTAAAAGTAATGATCTGAACAGTAATCTCCTTTAAATTTCCTTATTTTGATACCCCTATTGATATGTTGAGTAAAAAAATACAATTTGGCGCCAAAAATCCGTCATATTGATTTAAAAAAAACCTATCTAAGAACACACGGGTGTTTGAGACGAATCACACGAAAGAATCTTTTTCTAAATAAGCGCAACATTGTCGATATTAAGTATAGTGCGCAGCACCACGTCAAGCCGCCATCTTTGTGGCAGACTCAGTTTAGGTATACACGTTTCTTAAGTAGGTATGTCATGTCCTTTCTTTCTTCTCTAGTCAAAGCGGAAAACGAACTACCGCGTATTTAATACCAACACCCATTAATGATATACCTACTAAAATCCGATTAGGAATAACGGTCATAAACTATAAAAATAAATATAAGCAATACTTTAATTCTTTACTTTAACAACTAGTAGTCTAATTTTAATGAAATCAAACTTAACGTAATAACATATTGATAATCAAAACATCCTATCTATAACACACTCTATAGAGCACCAGCCGACCGGCCGCCTGCGCCGAGCTGCTTATCTTTATTCCGGTTCCTTTCATGTAAACAATCCGCTTGCATGTAAACAATCACAATAAGAATACGTAAACAATGTACCCATACCCAACGACCACACAGCCCGATAGACGCCTAATGCAAGGCGAACGCTTTCTGTCAACACGTTGGACAAATACATCTTATAGAAAACGATCGCGCTATCTACTTTAGAATAGGGGTGGGTAATATCACTTTTAGCCTATATCAAATCGTACCTATGTATTGGAAACGAATATCTGATATTGTAACTATATATTTCAATATCTATATATTTGTTGATGTTTTCGTTCTGAAAAGAAGTCAGTATACAGTATCACATGGTGACACGCGATTTATGATCGCATTTCCTTATATGTATATATTGTATTATTTACGTAATCTAAGTATCTTTAAAATCTCATAATATAAGAAATGACATAGAGGTATATATCAATAGGATTTAGCCTGCGTGATAATGAAATGGAATATTAATTATTTTTAGTGTCGTGTTTACGCCATCTAGCATATTTTGCGCGTACCACCACCTTGAGAGTTAACCAATTTTTGTTCGATAAAATCATTTTACGTATAAAATGAGGTAGATGGCGCTATTACAAAGTATTATTTTGCTCGTTTACTCTAAAAAAACATTTTTAATTTATTACACTTAAATTCATGTCTAAAAATAAGGACTGTAACATTTATTTGCTATAAAATTAAACCTTTATATTTTATACACTTGTGGTTGAAAATTATCATATTATTTATGACTTTGAAGGTCGGGGTGTATTTTGCATTCGTTGTTAAACTGGATAAGGTTATTATAGTGGTTATAACCCTATAATTTTTCAGAATCGGTGAAATAAACTTTCCTTCATACTTTTATCAGGCTTAGGACTGACTGCATCACTTAATAATAGTAATAAAAAGTTAATTAGTAACGCGAAGTATTATTAAGTATTAAGTTAATGTATAACTTCGCGTTATACATTCCCTGTTTAGGTAGATAAGTAATAACATTTGCTTTTTACGACAGTTGTGTCTGTGTAATATACAATAATTTTTAATAAAAATATGTAATGCAGGCGTATTTAAAAGTTCATTTCATGATATTTACATACTTTTTGACATTATTTACAATTAAATATTTACATTATGGTTTTACTTATTCATGTAAACCTATTTTTGTCTAAATTTACATTTAAAAAGGTGAGTTGTCTTACTTTTTGGGATGTAAGTCGGGTCCTGCGGTCATTTAATAAGATGCCCGTTTTGCTAAATATACGTTCACATGGAACAGATGAAGCCATTATATTTCCATATTTTTGAAAAAGTTTGGCAAGATGTGGATATGTAAATTTGTGGCCACGCCACCACTGAAGAGGACAGCTCCATTTGTCGCCATGGAAGATTGGCTGTAGGTCGTCGTTTAAATATGTGTCGATCTCCTTAATAGCCTTTGATAAAGGAGTCCCAACTGTCTGCTGCTTTTGTCCTATTATTTCGTTCAGGATAGCACGAAAGCCATCAATTTTTGTACTAATGGCTGTTATAGAGGATGATTGTTCCTCATGTGAACACTCTTGAGCAATCATCGCAACTAACATATCCTGGATATGATTTTTTGTGTTTTTGGCCTCATTCTGATCACTAAAAATAGATAATTTGTATCTAGGATCGAGGAACGTGCATGTCCTGAACGTTTTACTTCGTTCCACAAGGCCGAATCTTGTCACCAGGCCTGTTCTGAGACGATAGAGGACATTTTTAGATGTTTCTAAAATTGGCTCTGTTAAGAGTTTATCACTCGCCGCTAAAAGGCAGCGTGTCATTACAATGACAAGACTACCGGTCATGTAATTTTCACCGCTAATTGTTTCTGTGGCTTGATGGAATGGTTGTAGAATTTTTATTAAGTCTGAAAGAAGATTCCATTCATCATTTGTGAGTGTAGGCAGATCTTTTTTAAGAATGGCCATTGTGGATCTAATGTACTGCTCCATTTCAACGAAGCGCTGAACCATAAGAAACGTTGAGTTCCAACGCGTGGGGACTTCTTGTATTAGGCGCTTCGGGATGCAACCAGCTGTATCGTCCGTTTGTGCCTTTAAAAGTTTTTCCAAAGCCGTGGAGCTTGTTTTAAAATGGCGAACGATTTTTTTAACCTTTTCTAAAATTGGTTGAACAGTTGTGAGGGAATCCTGAACTATTAAATTCAAAGTGTGGCCATAGCATCCAAATTGCTTCCAGCCGATGTTATGAATGGCCTTCTGTACATTAGCAGCGTTGTCTGCTACGGCAAATATTATTTTATCAGATAGGCCCCATTCAGCCACAATATTTTTTAATACTTCCTGTATATTTTCACTGGTATGGGAGTCATGAAAATTGCAACAATCAAGTAAAACAGTTTTGAGCTCAAAATCATCTGTCATATAATGAGCGGTGACGGCTATATAGGACTCGTTCGATCTTGAGGTCCATAAATCTGTCGTAAGACATATAGAATAGTTGCACTCTGGGCCTAATACCATTTTCATTTCCGATTTGGTTTTATTGTACAATGCAGACAACATGACGGTGGAAATTGTTTTTCTACTTGGCAGTTGGTAGCCGGGAATCCACCGAGCAAATTTTTTAAACGCCCTTTCCTCCACCAATGAAAATGGCTGGTAGCTATCAATAAATAGATCTAATAGATCTCGGTCAATTTTCTTTTTAGTCTCATTGGATATTTTTTTTGCCGTGCCATATCTTTCTATTGTTTGCTGCAACGTAGTCTTCGGGATATGACTTGCGGCAGTTGACGTACCAGCGGCAGATGACGTACCAGCGGCAGATGACGTACCAGCAGCAGATGACGTACCAGCGGCAGATGACGTACCATCGAGAAAATTATTTAAATTCATATTTGTCAACACCGAAGACGAACATAATTGTCTTTGTTGCTGACATGTTTTCGCTTCTTTTTGGGC
>DWHP01006313.1:0-11477 GCA_018247895.1 Parnassius honrathi | reverse complement strand
CACAATAGTAAAGAGAGGTTATAATGCGTACTTGCTAAAAATACATAAGCATTTATTATTGTCTGTATATGTGTGCGCACGCCGCACGGCTTACAACTACAGCAAAAAATGTCGTTACAACTTTTGGTCTTAATTTTTTCCGTCTAGCCCCCTTTCGCAACGCGCGATAAGGAACTTAGTTTCAAAACTTCGTTCCAATAATACCAGCGTAAAGCGTAAGCGTAATGTTGCTATCTTTCGTATGGTGAGTGTAGGGCACCGAAGACCCTTTTAACTGGAAACGAGGCATTCTATCTTAGTGCTCACGGGTGCACAATCATCAAGAATAGATGTAGATGTCTATGGGCCACAGCAACCACTTACCATCAGGTGGATTGTGTGCTTGTTTGTCACACTATAAAAAAAACGTCTTGTAAATCGCACAGTGGTAGACCGCCAATCGTGCAGATGGTACAGACGGTATCAGGAGTTTTGTCGCGATTTGCGATGGTAACATTTGACAGCGGTTGGATAGCTCAAAAACGACCAACGAGTAGACATGATGATTGGTAACAATATCAAATCATAAACCATCACCATCATCATCATCATCCTCATCTTCATTTATCTTTCCCTTTTTAATAAGCTAAGAGTAAGATTACAAGAAATGCCAAGCATGGCAATTATGGCAATACACCCCTATTAGCAACGACACAAATAGACGGCCCGCAGTCACCGGCGGCCTGCTATTTCTGGCTACGGTGACGACCATGGTAACGGCGGGACAGGGGGTGCTAAGAATCTCCGATGGAGGTTTGGTTGCCACCTAAAATGACTTAACCTGGCAACATAAAACGCATGCACCCGGAGGATTCACGAGAAGATCCCGGAGCTGAAAGAAGAGACAGACAAGTTGCGCTAGAATATTATGGGATTATCCGAGGTCCGGCGAGAGAGGGAGGGCACGGTGATTCTCGAATCCGGCAACTTGCTCTAAAAGTTGGAGGGCGACCATCTGTCTCAAGGAGGTGTCACTAAGGAAAGCCCTGAGTCAGATGAAGCTGTAAGAGCCTCAAAGGGTAACAGCACAAACATCTCGAACACAGACAGACCGTCGACTCATTTTTAGGACAACAAGTTTTACAACAGCGCTTCTGTCGGATGCGGACGAAACTCGCGGACAACAGCTAAATATAGATACAACAGAACTATTGTTTACAGAATCCCTTTGTAATTATTGTTTAACATTCCATATTAACAAAGTTAAAAAATTTACGTAACAGACGCTTGCCATGTGTAATCAACGCATCTGTCACAGCGAGTGCTCCGAGGAATTATTTTGATTAATGTTAGCCACCAAATTACAACACCGCGCATCGCGGCGGACGTGGTAGCCTAGATGGTCAACGCTAGCTGTAAATTTCATAGTACGCGAATAAATCGGGTTCGATCCCCGCCAGCCGCTGATTTAGCATATGCTCGACGGTGAAGGAAAACATCGTGAGGAAACCTGCACGTCTGTGAAAAATAAGAAAAAAAAATATTTTCGAAGACATGTGAAGTTCGTCAACAGCATGTAGGCGGAGCGGCGGACACCTCCTCGCCGTAAAACCCTGCCCACTACTGGGACGCATTTTTTAAAGGATAATGGTGACAAAGGAGCTCACAGTTCACCTGATGGTAAGTGGTTGCTGTCGCCCATAAACATCTACACCTATCCTCAATTACGAATTGCATGCAATTGCAGATGCATTGTCACCCATGAGGACTAAGATGGAATGCTTCGTTTCTAGTAAAATAGGGTCTTCGGTTGTCTACACTCACCATACGAAACACAGCAGCGTAAAGCTGTTATTTCACGCTGGTATTCTGTGAGTGCATGGTTCTTCCCCGATCGAGCTGACCTATCCGTTCTTCAACTTTACCAATAATAGCTACGGCATGGCTCTACCACGTATAAAATAACGTTGTAACTTTTACTTACGTTACTTCAAATCGCGACAAAACTCACGATACCATCCACACCACTGTGCGATTTACTTAGAGTTTTCTTCATCATACGACTTTTTTGTGCAACCAGCGGGTTTTCCAAACCGATACGACTTAGGGACCTACAAGCCTACAACTATAAGAAACGAGCATACAGCTTTTTAAAAGACCGGCAACCACAGAAATCGTAATTTGTCTTATTGTTACGATTTCCGTGCCGGCAACTCCGCTACAGATCCACTAGGTGTTGCAGTTGTTCATGGGCGGCGGTCGATACACACCATCAAGTGACCCACATGCTCGTTCCACTTTTTGTAAAAAAAATTACAAAAATACGTTGTATGGCGAAATTTTTGATGTGCAGTGTGATAACTGAATAAATGAAAAGTACCGTCATCGACATTATGGTGCCATTTCACTTTTGTTGATGTGTTTTATATTGTTATTTATTAGAGGCTCCATTAATTGCAGATTACCTACTCACTACCTTTTCACTACTAGTTGGTAGGTCTGTAATTCGAATGTCAAAGTGATTACAGATTGTAAACTTTTTTATTAAAGAGAAATTTTCGAAAGGCGATGAAAACAAATAAGCCGCCAACAAGTCGCAACGCACGGACGCTCCCAATGGTCACTTTCTGACCGAATTAACACCGTTTCAAAACCTAGTCTACTTACATTGATTATTGCTGCTTTAGGTTTTATATAAATTACAAGGTTACTTCGACGTATTGCGGTAGGGTAAGATAATCTACCGTCCGAATTCGTCTCTTGGTTGTCTGTTGTGGAAAAGGTTAACAATATCTCATGGCTTACGATAGATCAGCGTCATCATAATCATCTCGTATTACTCCAGATGTAAAATACAGATGAATATTCACATCCGTCCTCGATAAGAATCAAAATGCAGATAAGTTATCACCTAGCTGCAAGTACTTTATCAACCAGTACTAAGATGGAGTGACATGTATCCAGTAAAAAGGGCCTCTGGTTCTCTACACTCACCATACGAAATTCACCAACATTAAGCCGCTATTTTATGCTGGTATTCTGCGAGACCGTGATTCCTTCACGGTCGAACCGATCCATATGTTATACAACCATAAAATACTTAAATTTCCTGTAAAAATAGAACAAATAAAGAAAATTACCTTCGTGAATTCAGCTTCATTTACCTATTATGGAAGAAATGTTTTCATATGGCGGTCTAGTATTAATTTTAATAATTTATGCAAAAATCATGATTTTGATTTGTTTAATACTTACTGGCTATGTTGTGTGATAGCAAAGCGGGCATTACGTCACGAAAATTTCCTCCTTTTCTTTTCTTTTCTTTCTTTTTAGCTATTATTGTCCGTCCGATTTGCTTATTAATTTTATGCATGTCGTACATTTAAATTAGACTCCTTTTAATAACGAAAGATTATGTTATTGGGTTTCTATTAGCGAGAACCTGTTATTGGCTTGTTGCGATTAAACATATTATTTACTTAATATTTATATAAGATGTAGGTAGGAAAGGTCCTTATTCTCCCGTGGATTGTCTCTGGCCTGTTAAGAAGAAGGACAATAACTAGTAGCTTCTTTGTACTAAGTATACGTCATACTTGGTACTAATATGCACATAGGTATTGTTCAATTCCTACCTATGTTTTAAGGATGTTCCATAGCGGTGGTTGTTACTTACCATCAGGGTGGAACGTGTTCGTTTCTCCTCTACCAAAAAAAAATATATAGGATAACCTACTTTATCCGATACGGAAAACTAAAATGCAAATATTTACATATTAAGCACATGCACATTATACGTGGTAGAGCCATGCTGCAGTTATATTAGTAGTATAGTAGGAAGGACCACGCTCTTACAGAATACCAGCGTAATATAGTAGCTTAACCTCTCAATCCCTAAGCGGTCGAATTCGATCGCGGAGAATTTTGTATAGATTTTATAATGGCAAACTTCTTCATAGAAAAGTTGTCTCTAAATATAAGTTTTAATGGTTTTAAGTGCTGTGGGTGGTTGCGGTCGCATGCGACCGCTCGGGATTTGCCAGGCACAAGCGACTGCATGGGATTTTTATGGGGATCGAAGGGTTAATGCTGCTGTATTTCGTATGGTGAGTATAGAGAACCGGAGACCCTTTTTACCGGAAAACGAGGCATTTCATCTTAGTCCTCACTGGTGACAACGCATCTGCATTTTGATTTGTAATCGAGGATAGATGTAGATGTCTATGGGCGGCAGTAACCACTTACCATCAGGTGAACTGTGTGCTTGTTGTCAGCCTTATCCTATAAAAGTGAATATCAATCCATCCTATAAAAGTGGATAAAAAATTTTTAAAATTATTGTAAAGATATATATATACTTAAAAAAATATAATCCCGCTGGGTTTATTTGCTAGTTTTTCCCAGGACATAGGTATTTTCCGAACCAGTGGTAAATAAAAAATTGACTTTCTTTAAGTAATAATGTATATACCGTGGTGGTGGTGTAGGAGTATCCACTGCTCCGCAGCAACCACTTCCCATCAGGAGGACTGGGTGCTCGTTCGTCAGCCTATCCTATACAAAAAATGTTATCATGCTCAACAAATATCTGGGACCCTTATTTCATTAATTTTACCCCAAGGGCAATTTCTCTGTGCCCTTAATAATGCCCATGGTGTTGTACTAATTGTGTTCATGCAATTTGTTTTCTCACCCTTGCTTTAGTAATCTTAAAGTGTTCGTTGGGGTGAGTCATTACGCTACTCAGCAAGTTAATGAAAACGTAGTAAAATGAAAGGGAAACAAACTGATCATAACATCGAAATGTAGTCGTTGGGATGAAAATAATGCTTCAAGGTGAATTGCCTTCATAAATTTTGTGACGGGTTCACAAGCGCGCGCCGGATCGTTGACCCCTGTCAAATAAATCCATGCTGGCGGTAAAGTACATATTGCGACACTAAATCTTATCTGTGGCTCAAGTATTATTGCCCCTGCTACCTCTGTAACAATTAAGAAAGAAAGTAAAAATTACATTGGTGCTATGCACACGGCATAAGCTTGTATTTACTCAAGTAGTTGCTTTATTGCGTCTGACATTCTACTGAATAAATTTAATTTTTTCTTTTTAAAATTTCACATCTGTTATGTTTGTATAACTACGTAAAAGGAAAACTTTGTATCCCTTTTTAAGCAAATTGCGCGCAAAGAGTGTAAGATTTGGCATTGAAGTTTATATGAGAAATTAGTGCAGAAACCTAACATTTATATATTATTTGTCACAAATACATTGAAATAAATAAAATTAAACTCATAAATACTGGAAATTTCAAACATATAATTATCACTCGGACAGAATTACGTCGTCTGCTTACGTCATACGTATGTATGTAATTACGCTGAGGTTTACGTTAATATTGCCAATGTGTTAGAGTGTAGCTTATTATGTATGTTATTTGTTATAACTTTAATATCAAACAGTAGTATGTGGTCATCAGTCGCACAGAACGGAGATTGCCACTAAAGAACATTAAAATTGTGCTAACAAAAATAATTACTGGCAAATACACTGAATAATGTGTAGTTGAAAGTCAAATACAGTTTGCTTGATATGTACAAACTAGGGATACCACGGTAGGCCTTTTTGCCGATACGATACCGATAACGATGCTCATATAAAAATATCGGCGATACCGATACCGATACTTATTGAATTCAAAAATGAAGGTAAAATAAATAAAACACAAGTTAAGTCATTTTTTATTAATTTAAAAAGAACAAATAACAGGACAAACTAAATAAATCCGTTTAAAACGAATGAAATGAGATTTTTGTTGTGAAAACAAAGTATCCGTAAGTTTTGCGGAGAAAAGTGATTTCGCAACTCTGTTTAAATAAGTCTCTCAGATACGACAGAATGCACTTGGAAACTAGAGTACTTCTGCGCCATTTTTTTCAAGTTTAGTATAAGACGTTATTGCGCTAGAAAACGAGCGGCCCTGCGCCTTTCGATATATTATGAGACCTTAGGTAGAGAGATACCTTCTTTTATATCTTCTTTTTGAGACAATTATAGCGGTGAGAGTAGACAGTGGAAACGAGATAATAAGACACAGCACAGCATAGTTAGTTCATGCCTCGTTTGAAGGGGATTTTAAAACACGAAATTTTAAAAGTATCGTCGAATCGGCCATAAAAATATCGTCGATGCCGATATATCGGCAAACTTCGATTATCGCTGATATATCGGTGTCGGTATCGGTATCGGATGCATCCCTAATATAAACCTAAAATTTTTATGAGTAACGATAGAATTTCGACTCCTAGGCGACGACTAGTAAATAGTTAAACCATCAATAGCGATATCTTCAGTCATCAGCATCGCATCAACACACGTCAACAAAATTTATATCGAAGGATCGTAAGACGGCTTATCCGTGCTCTAGAATCATACTTGGAGAGAAAGCTGATAAGTTTCAGCCACTTGGAGCTGCTAGCTTATTTTGTCTTACTTGTAAGAAACATTAAAAAACCTATTGAAGAATTTTATCCATTTTATATTTTAAAAACGAATGAAACAATTCATAGTACCCATACCATACACATACATTCACACACACGCGCACACACAAACACACACACACACACTTTTCTAAGTTCTCTTTTTTTTTAAATCATCATCAATAATTTCAATTAGGTATGACAAATAAGGAAATAGAATTAATCTTTATGTGTAAATGTTTTAGATATAAATAGCATTCCTCGTAGAGGTGGAGACCTGGTGACCTGTAATACGGATATCCTACCCACCATAGGCACCAGCAATCCACGGGCAAAGTCGTTTTGTACTACTTATATGGTACTTATAACTCTAAATGTAACTTTGTTTGTGGTGAGAAATAAACGTTATTATTATTATTATTATTATTAATAAATACTACAAAGACGAAACCGTGACGGGTCGGTAGTTGTTTTACAGAATAAATGCGAAGAAACTGTAGGGGCGTTATTGTCGCGCCACAAAACACGTCGAAGTCTACATAGCGCTATCAAAGTTCTGAAGTAAAAACAGTATATATAGAATAGCTTCGAACTATCACACGGAGCCCGGGGTCCCACAAGGCTCCGTCCTATCTCCACTCCTCTTCACACTATTCACTAGTGATATCCCAAGAGACCCAGTGGTAAACACCGCACTCTTCGCCGACGATACGGCACTATGTTTCAGATTACAATAAAAATAGTCTCACCTTGAAAGTCCAAAAAGCTACCAATCGCATAGGCGAATGGTTCCGCTAGGAGAATAGATGTTTTGAATCCCGAAAAAAGTGTAGCAGTATACTTTCAACGTAATTCACCATCACGTTCAAAACCAAAACCAAGACATCTCTCTATATGGCCGCCCCATCCCTTGGGAGGAATTGGCCAAATACCCGGGCGTCACGTTCGACACCCGCACGAACCTTGCGAAACACATCAGTGTAGTACGCAACAGAGCCAAGACAGTCATTGGCCGTCTCCACCCTCTCATTAACAGTAAGAGTAAGCTGTCGCTAAGACACAAACTCCACCTATATAAAACCCGCGTTAGACTCATAATGTCTTACGCAAGCGTAGCTTTCGCCCACACTTAAAAGACCCCATATTTATGAACTTCAAAAAGTCCACAACCATTTCATCCGAAAAGCCACTGGAGCACAGTGGTATCAACGAAACTCAGATCTACACAACGATTGTGGAATTCCCTCTATCTCTGAATACTTTAAAGAGATGTCTCAACGCTACTTCGATAGCGTCGAAACCCATCCAAACCCGCTAGTGACAAACGCAGCCAACTACGTTCCAACAGCAAACGTCGCGCCCCCTCTCCGCAGACCGCGAAACGTATTGTTAGAAGCACCACGACCGCTCGATCCGGTCGACCCAAGCGTCGTGGGTACATCACACAATAACACTACACCCACACACATTGGGACAAGCACTAATAGGATTACGAATGGGGCGCGTCGCATCCGTAGACGGGCACGACGCGTTCCAGCATACACCACGTACATACCGTACATGCGCGTACCTGGGCGGTTCTCACCACCCACACCATCGACCGACACGAGCTGAGCAGTCAGAGGCGGGGGTCCGCACTCCCCTACTCGAACAGCGGTTAGATAGCTCAATAACGTCTAACGAGGTGACATGATGATTGGTAACAATACCAAACCATAAACCATTATCATCATCATCTTCACGTTCATTGCCTTTCCCTTTTTTTAAATAGCTGTGTGAGATGAAGCTGTAAGAGTTGCATGGACTGACAGCAAATAAATCTCGAAAGTAGATCTCACACGGAGATTTGGCCGCTCCCCGGGCAGAACACCTTGCCCGGTGGGAGATCTCCCTTTTTCCTTCCACGGCCACAAAACGAGCACACAGTCTACCAGAGGACCAAAGTTGAATAAATTGTGTAATTAAATTTTCATGACCATTAAACCCCGTAAAAGTTAGTAGAAGAAGATTGGTTTTAGACATTGCGTTTCACAGGGTTGAGGTTTGCAGTACCAGACGTCTCGAACTTTTGGCATAGTCTAAGAATGGTAGCCGGTCTCAGCATTCTAAGTCTGGCGAATATTGTCGGTACTCTGATCGCCAAGCGTGAGCAATTATGCCCTACACATCAGTGGACTCTTGGGTTGATGAAGGTTGTGTATCACTTTAAATGTTTAGAGTTTAGAGTCCGATTTTTCACACCTTCGTAGAAAAGATAAAACTCTAAAACGTAAGATCCCGACATTTATTTTTATAAATCTGAAGTGTTAAGCGAATTTATAGTCCACTTGGTGCCAAGGGAGTATTGCTGTCTATGAATGGAATAAAAATAAAACAGAAATTATTATTGTTACGAGCTTAGGGTTCGTGACAATAAAAACTGCCGATTGAAGAAAGTAAATACAGGTCCCGACCGACTAGGCGTAGAAAATTCGAGTGGGGTGTTTTCTAGAAAGCTTGGTTCTTCCATTTGATAATAGATGGCGCTAGTGCCACGTACCAGACATCAACATGTTTGTCCTTTAAGTTATGTCTTTATTTCATTCGGGATTAAAAAAATCTTCTTTACAAAATGCCGATGTATTATATTGAAAAGTTCTTGCGAGATTTTGACGACAGCTAAATCCAAAGGATAGTCGATAGTGACAGTATTAAATTCATATAGGGCCTAAGCGAAGGTGACCGAATCAAGAAATTCCGTAACGAAAATAAACCGACCGGCACAGCGGTGCGGCGTTGAAAGTCGTGCATCGTTTAACGTCGTTTCAGTTCGGCAGACTTCGGCACAGCGTTTGTGTGGATGCGACTAGACGTATGCGTGTTGACTAACAGCAAATATTTTAAGCAATATTAATTTCTCATTTATTCAATAAAAGAAAAAAATTGTTTTCTTATCTGTCACCACGCTCAAAAAGTGTAACTTGAATTAATATCAAAGGAAAAAATACTGCATAAATAAAATAAATAAATAATTATAATTGCGTAAGTTGATAAAAATGCTATGCAATAGCTTTACCGCGGCAGTCCCCGAGTGCCACACGTATTTTTTTTATTATATATAGTATATTTCAGGGGTGGTTCCAATACATATTCGAAAAAAAAATTCCATAAAGAATGCAGTTTATCCATTTAGAAGAAATCAGATTTTTAATAAAATTCTAACTTTACTGGTAAAGAGGCATTCCGTCTAGTCCTTAAGGGTGACAACTCATCTTCGTTAGATGTATCTATAGTCACGGGAAAGATAGACGACGTATACGCTATGCGCTAAGACGCCACCCACAATCGGTCTGGGTATGCACGGTGTGGTATCAACGGGCAAGCCATATTGCTACAACAGACCCACTTACCACCGGCACTAATATAATATGTCAAGGACACATCAGATTAGCGACTCTAAGTTTACTTCGGTCTCGAACGCAGTGATGCGGTCACAGTGACCGAGTGAAGCCGGGCACAGTCGAGCGTGTGCCTTCTCATATGTCAGAGGAGTCACAGACAAGGTTGGCTACATCCTGAAGCAAACTTCCATCTAAACATACTACAAACCGCCAAAGAAGATTAGTCAATTTTTACCATCCGTCAAGTGTAATATCCCTCTACAAGAGTAGTGTACAAGTTACATTGTGAATGTGGTCTCTCTTACATAGGTCAAACAAAAAGATCCATAAAAACCCGCGTGAAAGAACATATAGCTGACGTGAAGCACCGACGTTCCGGGATGTCTGCAGTCTGTGAAGATGTTCAAGATCGTCCCCAGCTTTACATCAGATTTGATAAACCACTAATCCTCGAAAAAGAACACCAATTCCTACCAAGGATGATACGCGGAGCTATTGAAATTAAAAAAACATCCTAATTTCAATCGAGAAGATGGATGAGTACTGTCATCTGCTTGAGATCCTATAATTAACAAAATACCCAAACCCAAGCATACCACTGCAAGACTTCAAGATATTGTAAGCTTGTTTTGCGTAGACCGGACTGAAAAATTAATATTAAAAAACTGATGGTAGCCGGGCTAACTATGACATTGGGACGTCAAACGTCTCAGTCCCCCCTCCCGTGACCATGGTTTAAAAATAAGTAAAAGTAGTTAATTAAATGCGATAAAATCCGTAAATTTAGTTTTATTCAATTATAATTGAGATTTACTACTTTAATTTCGACGTGTAACTATGACTTTCGATATGGACTAATTCTGAAATAAATGATTTTTAATTTTGATTTTTAGTTTCAAGCGTTTTAGTTAATTTTTCAAGGTTTAATTATAAGTTTTTAGTTCAATTTTTAGGTTCAGCGTGTCTATGCCGCGTAAATAACGGAAAAAAGTGGTAAAAATTATCGATATTTGCTACTGTGACCGCCTATATATCAGGTAGTTGTTGCAATAATGGAATCTCCGGACTGTAATGGGGAGAAACGTCGTGTGGTTCACACGTTATGATTATGACAGCAGCAGTGCAAGACTCTTGACGATATATTATATCCAACTTTATATCTTGTGTATTTTGTGTCCTTTCCAGGTAGCTGCTAAATTAATAACCATCAGGTAAGCGGTACGATCGTTTACCTTCTATATAAAAAATACAGAGCATATTTTATTGCAGAAAATGATAGAACTCAAGTCAGATAGGATAAATGAAAATTATTGAAACCTATTTTTATTGTAACTAACTTTTTCTAATATTATGCCAATAGTGCACGCGTGAAAATTTGGCGAAAACAAAATAGCTTGCTTTCATATATATCCCTGCGTCATTTCTGCTCTATGATACTATACGTAAATATAGTGTTTACTTAGACCAAGAAAATACTTTTTTATTAGTCGGAGGTTGTCTACAATAATTATTTGATCAAAGTAACTTACCTGTAAGTGTCCTTCGAACAAAATTATATGGAGTTGACGCCTCCTCTGTGTTTGTATACTATGTAGTCATGAATTGACGGACCAAATCACACGAGTTTTAACCTTCCGG
>DWHP01006312.1:0-11477 GCA_018247895.1 Parnassius honrathi | reverse complement strand
GGTACAAGTGTTGTTTACAATAATTCCGACTACCCACAGAGGTACTGCTGCACGTGCAATACATACCGACATATATAATATAATAGGTAAATAGACGCTTATTTTATTTAGTGTGACCTGATGTAGTTTTCTGTTTACCTAATTCCGCAGTTCGTAATATTTATACGAATTTATATAGTGCATTCTTACATAAGTGCTTGCTTGATTTGGTTAGTGTGCGTTACAAATTAAGCATTCTGAATTCTTTCACAGTCGTATAATATAGATTACATACATAAATTAACTCGTTTACTTGTTACTGTGGGAGAGTTCTACACCTACCGACATCGCTCGTGATAAATTTAACACATCTCGTTGCAGACTACCTCCACTCAGAAATAAATGGTGACAAAGTGTTTGATTTAATGTCGTTTAGTGGAAGAGTGATACGTCGCTAGTAAATATCGCCCAATTTGATAGTTCATCTTTTTCAATCGCCACGCCACGCGGTCTTTTTGTGTTAGTTTAAAATTAATTATTGTATTACAAGATGGCAGTGAGTGCAAATGAAATGAAACCTAAAACTTTTTACGCTAAAAGGGACGTGCTATTTTCTCGTATACAATACATCAGTGTCATACAAAAAATATTAACGTAGAATCAGTGCGGGGTCAATTTTTATGTGAAAACGAAACGGTGGGACTCTGTTGTGTCGCGTAAAACGAACGGCTAAACAGCTGCAAACTGCAGCTCAGAGTGACGTAAAGAGGAAAAAAAAAAAAGAAGGAGAAAAAATATTTAGTTATGACACACACAATTCACCAAAACACAGAACCAAAGACAAAACAAAAAAAAATCAAATTAAGAACCAACAAACAGCCAGTTAAAATTAGGAAAAAAATTATACACAATATGTATTCCTAAAACTAGTGCCTCAGGTTGATGCCAAAAGATTAAACCCCTTCAGCATGATGTCAGGTCGGAAACCTAACACTAATTTTCTATTGGCTCCCTGAATTTCATTCGTCTTCACCTCCGAAACCAGTTACCGTGTACTTCCGCAAGAACAATCAGTATACGTGAATTCTATGAAAAAAACGTACATAATTACTTATAAAATAAATGATTAATAAAATTTGTATATAATACATAACAGGATACAAATTAAATACTTAATTATTAACAAGATACAGCGCGTGAAACTGTAACAACACAATAACATTAGCAAAAGATAAAAATAAAATAAAATAAAACAAAATATATAACATAAAATGTACCTCTCAAATAACTAACCATCAAATATAGGACATGTTAGTATTAGTGTTAAACATACCTTGGTCTTTTTGTGCGTTTAACAAGTACCGTTTTAGGTGAGTTTTAAAACTGGTAATAGAGCTTAGCTGCCTTAGAGGTGGTGATATTTTATTCCATATTTTCGAGGCTGCATAGCCAAATGCTCTCTTAAAAGATGCCGATTTGTGCTTTTGTACCGAAAGTTGCTGCGAGCACTGTCTTCTATCACATTGCCTCCTTGTAGCAACCCAGCAGAGTTTATTGTACAAGTAAGACGTTTCTTGATGTTTTAAAGCCAAAACTTCAGGTACGTTCACGTGAATCACATAGATTGCCACCCACTGATATCCCGGTGTTTAAAGGCGAATTTCCGTAAGCGTTCACCGAGGAAACGTTATAAAGCAGCAAAGGCCAACAACTTATGTTTGAATTGTTCAAGCAACATGCACCGCGTTGCTAATTGTAACTCTAGTTCAGTATGTAACAAATGTCACAACAGGCACCATACATTGTTGCATTTTGAGAGTGACACCATATCCGCGTTAAACAAATTTGAGAGTGACACTCCACCCACCAAGGTCGACACTTCGGAAGATCGGGTGAAATTGCCCTGTGTTCACTGTCGAACGGAGCGTTCGTACGCTGTTAGATAGTGCGTCGCAAAGTAAATTCATAACACAGCAGTGCGGCCAACGTTTAGGATTGTTAGTGAGTAGGACACCTTCGTGTCCCGTAGTAAACCAGTAGGTCGAAGGTTCCACAAATTAAAATTTTTATTCTTGTTTAGATCGTAGTATTAATTTTGACATAAATTCGTTAGTAGTATATAAGGTCACTGAGCGTTTGCCAACCGTTTCGGTCGACTCTTCCGCAATGATTAATTTCGATAATTTAGCTTTGGCGGAAGCCACTTATTCGGTCCCTGGAGACATTGATATGCTCATCGGGGCATTTATCCTCCCTCACTTTTTGGTACACAACAAGGTCAAGGGTCAACAACTTCTCGTGTACCGCAACTTACGCATTAGAAACCGTTTTACGTTACGATTACGTTATTGTTGGTTCCTTTCCTACGGTTTATAAAGTTTCGGCAACCTCTTATTGTTGCATTGCCGCTATTGAACCTACCGAATTATTGGCTCGCAATTTTCGGGAAATGAAGGATAGGAACGTCCCGCCTAAATTTATCTCGGATAATAGATTATGCGAGGAGACTAAAAGCAAGACGTTAGAGTTGATTAGTAAGGGAATAGAAATATATGTAGAACCTGTAGTAATTTCATCGCAGCTGAAGGGAACACCGAATATGGATAGTCCTGGAGCAAGGTTTATACACAACGTGAAGAAGGCCTATATTTACAAAGTTAAATTACCCCGCGACCCGTCAGGTGACCTATTTGATGTACGTGGACAGCGAACCGGGATTCGAATCGATGTCAGCAGCGGATACGTGCGTGTTGTTCCACACAACAAGGTCGCAGCCACGGTGCATGGAGACACCGAGCCGCTGTGGCAAAAAGGGTGCCGCCTTAGATGCAACTGGATAGACCTGCTGAGGTCAATCTTGCTTGGCGGAGCAAAATAAAGAACTTGCGAGAGAGGGAGGTCAAGCTCAGACCTATCGGCTTGATCGAAAGAAGCGAGGAAGCTTCGCGAGCAACAGGCCACCAGCACTGTTATTACAAAACGCTCGTCGTATAACTTCACCGCTTATATTTATTAGTAGTTTTGATTCGCTCTAGACATTGCATACTTACGATTATGTAATCGTGTGTGATTTGAATACGGTTTATTTCTAGAAGAATTATAAATTAATATTTAGATTGTTGTTGTTTCGTATAAAATGTATAGGTTAGTTACGCCACAGCAGTTCGCTAACGCTGTGTGATATTTAAATATTTTTTTGTAGTTAATAAATAGCCTTTGTAGTTCTGGAAGTGATTAGGTAGTGTTTGTTCCTGTTTGTAGTATCCATTGTTTATATGTAGTTTATATTGCGTAGTGTAGTTTACGTTTGTCGATTTGTAAAGCTTCTACCGCGACGTCCGTATATCGTTGCGTCCAATTATAGTTGTGCCGAGATACCTTTAGACTTTGCCGATGAAATTACAAGATTACAATCGTGCAGGATTTTTAGGCACTTGTCCAACTCACATTTGAGTTTCAATTAACAACAGCGTATAGTTTTACCGTTATCATATTTATCATATACATATTTTCATTATATATTTTGAATTTATTAGTTGATTACCACCATAAATTGAATTGTCACGCTTGCCCTTAGTTGTTGATGTCTATTCTGCGTCAGAATTAATGGATTCTTTCTGCACGTAACTTAATTTTCAATTGGGTGCACAGAAGCTTGTTTTCGAGTATGTCCTAGGCCGTCATTCCCGGAAATGGTGGACCTTAGGTCTTGCCGTGTAACACAATCTACAAAACCTTTTATGCACATCGGGTCAGACTTTGCTGGTCCGTTCAAGGTCACACTCACTCGCGGGCATGGTGTAAGATTTACGAAGGCGTATGTTTGTATTTTCGTATGTTTGACTACTCGCGCTGTACATATAGAACTTTCCGGAGATCTAAGCACGGTTAGCACCCATAAGGTGCATTTAAAAGGTTTCTCTCTCACCGCGGCTCTATTAGTATAGTGAACCCGGATATCTGGAGTTCCCTCACATCTTAGCTGAGAACCACATCGAGTGGTCTCTGAACGTCCCCGTCGCTAGTCATTTTTGAGAATTTTTTTTTAATTTCGAATAGGGAGCCTAATATTAAGAGTCTAAAGAGTCATTTATATCGCGTAATTGGAGATCAAATTTTATCTTTTGAAGAATTAAGCACCGTAATTAATCGAGTGCGATAGCCGCCCACTTTGTCGTATGTTGTCGAGTAACCCCTCAGAGCCGCTGACTCTAACTCCAGCGCATTTTTTGCCTAACTAACTAACGCCTTTGAAGTATTTACCCGCTATAGACGTAGACTAGGATAAATGTCATGTTCTTTCACGTCATAACTTATTAGACCGGCTAGTGCAGTCATTTTGGAAGCGATGGAAAGCGAAATATCTATATACGTTGCAATCTCGGCTGAAATGGAACACGACAACTGAACCATTAACGGTCAGAACGGTGGTTGTTCTCACCAAGGAAAATACGCCGCCTCTTCGTTGGCCATTGGGGATCGTCGAAGAGGTTTTTCCTGGATCCGACGGGGTAACTAGGATAGCTCGTGTTGAGACCACAACCCGGTCATATATGCGTTCTGTGGTCCGTCTATGCTCTTTGCCCAATCAATAGTTTCAAATTGCCTTTCTAGGCAAGATTAGTAGTTTAAATTAGGTTTTAGTATTTGCTTTAGTTAGTTGAAGGAACTGTTCAAGCTGGAGAGAACTGTTGCGCGGAAAAAACGGGTACTCTCGCATTTTGTTCATTTGATTGGTATCTAGCCAGTGCCTCTCTCCATCCCATCCGCGCATTCCTTCCACACGCACTGTAAAGGGGGGGGGGGTGAGATATTATGTGGCGTGATTTTGTCGCAAATGAGGAAGCGCGCCCCCCGCCTAAATAGGCGTGGAAATGGCTGTAGAATAAAAGGACTTCCGCCGCCGCCGCCTGCTCTCTTACATCGCAGTTGAAGACCAACGTTTTAATTGCACCTGCGGCGTTCGGACACAGAACCTAGTAGTAATCGCTTTGCATAGTGCAAGTTATCGTCGCGCACCTCTTCCAACGTAGTCGCAACACCAGGGGATTCGTCCTAGAGGCCGCTGAAGCAGAAAGAACCCCACTCCGGTGAGTGCACCTTCTAAACTGCTTTGAGCTGTTATTTGTTTTTTTACTGTGTTCTCTTTCTCCTAACAGCTCGGGGCACTAACCAGATATTATATTAGATAATAGCGAGTGCCACATCAGCCATCTTGTTTGGTTATAGAGAACCACGCGTACAGTCCACAACAAAATTGACCATATTGTTTTGGAGAACAACCCCAGACCTTATCGCTCCACCAGTTTGTAATATCAAAATAACAGATTTTTACTAAATGCACATGAAAGTATTATACGGTACTTATAACCTAATACAATTTTAAAATTTTTTGTCAGTCTCTCTGATTGTTTGTTCCGGCTAATTTCCGAAACGGAAGAACCGACTTTCACTAGAAGATTATTGACGTTATGTTAGAAGTAGTACCTTAGGCTACTTGTATATACTGGAAAAAAAGTTAGGGTTCCGCGCATAAAAATTAAAACCCCATGACATCCAATCGTAACAAATTCTACGCGGGCGAAGTCGCGGGAAACAGCTAGTTATTAATAAGTAAGACCATAAGGGATTATGTTACTAACGATTTTGGAACTTTGTTCTCTTAAAATAAATAATTTAAATTATTTAGCTGTATAATGATTTAATGATTATTACGTTTTGACTCCTTAGTAAAACATCAATGTAAGTGTCAGCGTTCAATACCAGTTCCTTCAGAGTCGGTATGTGCTAATAATATTATATCACCACCAAAAAATAAAAAAAAATATATTCAAATGTTATTAAAAATAATGTAATTGTGTATAGCGATGAGAGGGGAAAAATTTAGGCATAATTTTAAATAACGCTTTAAAGGAACAAAAAATACAAAGTGCTGCATGCCTGTCTCATGTATCTTTTAGTGACATCCTAAATAAAATTATAGTTATTAATTTTGTCCAAACACTACAATAATAATTTTCGATGGTAGAAGAGGCAGTGTAAACAACAAACAGTTGGTTAGATATACTGAACAATTTAATAACTGTAATGTATGTCTTGATCACACTGCCGTATATACCTACAGGGATTGTCACAATAAAATAATCTAAGATAATTTATATTTACTAATAAATAATTTAATATACAATAATAATTTAAATTTGAAATATAATTGCATTGATAATAATGACAAATTTTATTTAATTGACATAAATAATTTAGTTAAGATGTTTTGGACAGAAAATAAGTATTACCTATCCAAATATAATTTAAGGTTCGTACCAAATGTGCTGTCTTATTATTTACATTTTAACTCAGCCAAGTTTTTGGCTGCCGAAACTGCTTCTATTGAGCAGCATAATAATGTGACATTTGTAATCAGTTCCAACTAATTTAAATTAGTACATGCGTCGATAGAGGCAATCTCTAGCAATAATAAGAGTTTAATTAATTTAGAATGCAGCCTACAAATAAGTAATAAGAATTGTTTACACCGTGCATCAAAAGATACGAGTACAAGGCATGATGGGCAAAGAATTGGAAGTTGAATTGTTTTTAAATAATTACAACATACACATCCTTTGTATTACTGAACATTACCTAAAGATTATAATGTCATGTTTAATTTCAGAAATCACCAGGTGGTCAGTTCTCCCAATAGAGAAAAGAGTTTACGTGATGACTCCTTAACATTAACATATAAATCATTATTAGGTATATAATGAACGTCAGGATATCTCTGCTGAGCGCATTGTAGAAATGGCTTGTATCGAATTCGAGCACCTCATAGTTGTAAGTGTGCATAGATTTTGAACGGATTGTAAAAGAAGTTTGATTCAAATTTAGTAAACAGAACAAGTCTGTTGTAATATTTGGAGACTTTAACATCAATCTCCTTGAAACTTCTACTATTAGTATTAAATTTAACTTATTGTTTAAATTGTAAAATCTCGTTTAATTTATTCTTAGAACCGACACGTAATTGCTGGGCTTAGTGCGACCTGTATGCTGATGTTAAGCCCTTGAAAAAATCAATCATCCAAAATTTAAGTTATCACTGTGGACATTGGGTCTCATTGTGGTCATCATTACATACACAAAAAACGAGAAAGTTGTGTTTGTTCCAATAAGTGAACATCGTTTAGAAAGGTTTAGAAGTAATATAATAAAAGGACTTCCATCACTTTCTTTTAACAACAGTGCTGATTATTTGTATGGTTTAATATTTAAAATCATAATTTGTAAATTTAATAGAATATTTACTTCTAAAACTTTTTCTTTAAATTGTCGCAAATCATTTAATGAACAGGCGACAGTAGGCATTTATAAAAGTAGGCGAAAGTTATACGAGCTTTATAATGAAAGATCATACAATCATAGTGTTATATTTAGAGAGTATGTTAAAACTTATTCCCTTATTCCCTTTAAGCCCTCGCATAAATCAATCATCCAAAATTTAAGTTCAGATCACTTTGGACAGTTGATCTCATTGTCTTACGTACAAAAAAAAACTATTAAATTAGACAGTCGTGTTTGTTCCAATAAATGAACATCGTTTGAAGAGGTTTAGAAGTAACATAGGAAAACGACTTCCAACGATTTCATTTAAAATAGTGCTGATTGTTTGTATGGTGCATTATTTACAATTATAACTCGTGCATTATCGAAAATCATGACTGTAGTAGTACTACGCGGCAGCTTTCGCTGTCGGAACCGGGGTGATACCACGACCTCACAGAATGCCAGCGTGAAGTAGAAGTTTACTTCTACGTTTCGCCTGATAAATGCAGGCGGCCGGAAGTAGAACGTTCAATCCCCCTCTCCTACCACCCCAGGAAGGTACCACTGCCCCAGGAGGGTACCACTACCCCTGGTAACGGAGAATTACTCGCTGAGTATCCACGCTCAAGCTGCTGCTGCTGCAGCTAAAACTGCTTGAGGAAAGCGGAGCAAAAAGACAAACGCGACCCCTGCCGGGACGGCTGAGAGTACATCTGTTTCAACGCCTCGGCAGTCTTGAAGGTACGGCCCGTCCATGCGATGGCTGCGCGTAGGTAGCGACGACCGTCCCCGCATCTACGGGTGCCTCTATTCTACGTCCGTATGTAAATCTACGGGTGTCCTACAGCGGTAATATCGCTTAAAACAGACCGACTCATCAACTACGTCCAAATGGCTGCAGACTCCGTGCTACAACAGATCCCATTTACAGAGATCGTGGTACTTGGTGTTTTTGACGCCCACCGCTGAAAGGCTTCGTTCAGGTTTAACCGATCATGTTGGTAGATCTGTTTACAACTTTGTTTTGGCATATGGTGTAACACAACTAGTTACTTCGCCTACGCGGATCTCAGATGTGGTAGATCATGTTGGACCTTCTGCTGACTTCTCATCCGGATGAATGTCAGGTATCCATCGATGCCCCTCTTGGCTCTCCGGACCATTGTCTGATCCGGAGTACGGTGCCACTCACCCTCACATTTTTGTTCTGTAGGTTGCTGCCGTGTTTGGCCCTATAGGTAGCCGATCGGGACAGGATGCGGTCTTTTTTTGCATTCTACCCTTAGGGTTGGATTTGGTTCCTATCGGACGATTCCAACGTTGTTGCCGATTCTGTCGCTGATGTGAAAATTAAGGGAATGGAATTGTTTATTCCATCATCTTTGGTGCCTATAGAAGGCAGAACTCAACCATGGCTTAGTCACTTCTGTTATATTGCAACACGCCACAAGCAGGAGTGCTACCGGACCAGGGCTGACGCATAAACGTCTCTCTTAAAAAGAAGTATAATTCCGCATCCAGATCCTTCAAAAGTTTCATAGCCAAAGTAAAATCGGAGCACACTGGCAGAACTGGCTACAAATTGGTTCGGCTTCTTTCGTAGACTTCACGTAGATGTATTTTGCCCTCTCGCCAAGGCTGTCCAAGGGAACTTATGTCAGCAGTTTCTGCCATCTCTACACAGTGAGGACGAGTCACTGGTCCATGCCGCAAAGGAGAAAGCCGATCTGCTGGGCTCTTTGCGTCCTACTTGACTCTCGGTGGTGGGCGGGAACACACCGCTGACAATCCCGCGGTGTGGGTGCTTCATGCCAGGTGTGCGGTTTACACAGCGCTCGGTGCGCAAAATACTTCTCTCCTTGAACGTCAAAAAGTCGAGTGGGCTTTATGGAGTCCTACCTATTGTGCTGAAGACGTGTACTCCGGTTTGGCAACGGTTTTAAAGCGTATTTTCCGGTACTCCTACTGCCTGGGCGTAGTCCCGTACACATGGAAGACAGCTTTGATGCAACCGATATCTAAAAAAATCGACCGCTCAGATCCGTCCAACTACAGGTCTATCGCTATCACTTCCTTGTTCTCCAAAATAATGGAAAGAATTATTAACTGCCAGCTCATTAGATACCTTGAGGATCACAAGCTTATTAGTGACTGTCAGTACGGTTTCCGTCGGGATTGCTCAGATCTTCACAGCTTCTGGGTTACCTTACTCATAGATGGGTGGAGGCAGTAGAGTCCAAGGAGTTAGCCGTTGGTTTGGACATAGTGAAGACCTTTGATCGGGTTTGGTAGAAAGCGCTTCTTATTAAGTTTCCTTTCTACGAACTTTCCGAGAAAATGTGTAATTGGATCACCAGTTATATTGTAGATCAGCGCATCTAGGTCGTTTTTGACTATGGTGCATGCTCCGATTACAAGCCCAGTAATGCTGGTGTTCCACAAAGCTGCGTGCTATCACTAACGCTGTTTCTTCTGCATATCAATGATTTGTTGCAAACCGGTAACATTCATTGCTATTTGGATGAAAGCACTGGTGATGCTTTATACACCGGCCTTGCGAATATTTCTCGAGAAAATGTCGCTGAGTACCGAAACAAACTTTCGTCTGAAGTCCAGACGCAATAGCGTCTGGACTTCAGACGAAAGTTTGTTTGGATTCAATAGAATAAAGTCTCGAACTCGGGCGACTAAATCTAGTCCAGTTCAATCCTCCGAAGACACAAATTTGCGCTTTTACCGCTAAAGGGAATCCCTTTTTGTATCGCCTTAGTTTCTAGGAACTCCCCTCGGTTCCTCAGCCAGTATTGGAAATTGGCGACGTGCAGTTTCGTGATCACTTGTAGAGAACGCCGAATTGGCTTCTGAAAAGCTTGGCGTGCAAAGCGGGGCAGTATTTCATGCCGGCACACCGCCTGCAACTTTACAAAGCGCGGGTTTAACCTCAGATGGAATACTACTCCCATCTCTGGGCTGGGGCTCCCCAGTGCCAGCTCCTTTTGATCGCATCCAGCGCAGAGCGGTTCGAATCATCAGCGACCGAGCTAGACTCACTGGCACTGCGGAGAGATGTAGTGTATCTTGCGAATTTTATCGCATCTACCACGGGGACTGCTCTGAGGAATTGTTCGCACATCGCCAGCCGCTCAATTTCACCATTGCATATTGCGACAAAACTCGCTATACCATCCATACCAATTGGATGATTGGGAAGACCACTGCGCGATTTACAACAAATTTTCTTCCTCGCACCAATATGACTTAGGGACCTTCAAGAAACGAGCTTACTCTTTTTTAAAAGGTCGGCAACAATCAATCAATCCCGATCAAGTACGCTGCACGCTCGTTCGTCCCCTCTCCTATAAAAAAAATTAATATAATATTTACTTCTAAAACTTCCTCTTTAAACCGTCGAGTCAAATCATTTAATGATTGGGCGACAGTAGGACTTTACAAAAGTAGGCGAAAATTATACGAGCTTTATAACGAAATCTCATGTAATCATAGTGTTATATTCAAGGAATATGTAAAAACATATTCTAAAATATTTAAAAAGTACGTTTCACAGTTAAAGTTTTACATTTAAGCAACAAAATTAAAACCGCATCCAATAACATTAAAATGAAGTGGAGTATAATTAACAATGAAATGGGCAAGATCAAACTGCGCAACTCGAATATTCAATTGAATATTAACAATAATTTAACTCATTCTGATCAAGAAGTTGCTTTGACTTTTTAGAAACATTTTACTAATGTTCTGTTTTTAGACAACAAAATCGTAAAATTTTTCTTTTAAGGTCGCCCAATCATTGCTAAAACAAAAAAGGCTTGTTCAAATACTTTTAATTATAGATAAACATAGATATTGCCAAATTATTCTAAAATTATTGATGTTAAGAAAACGGCGGACTTGTGGCGGATTTCCGTTAAGGTTACTGAATTTATAACAGATACAATAGTACCCTATCTAGCCACTTTTTTAATATGACGCGTTTCCTGATTAAATGAAACATAGTAAAGCCATTCCTATATTTAAATCTGCTAGCACACTAGACCCCGCCAATTTTAGACGAATTTCTGTACTACCATCATTAAGTAAAATTTTCGCTGATGTTCGTCTTGCGACGATCCAAGAATTTCACCTCTAACGTCGCAATACGAATGCCCCCAGTTATCCCT
>DWHP01006311.1:0-11478 GCA_018247895.1 Parnassius honrathi | reverse complement strand
CTGCCCTATGCCCAAGTGAGAGCGAGCGCGCAATGTCATTCTGTGTTTTTCGAACACTTTAATTATTGGACCGAGTGACTGCGCCTCTTGAGATTTTGCGTTTTTATAAAATAGTGGAAGTAGTATAATATTTTTATCATTTGGCAATTGATAACATAAATGATGTTATATATCGTACATCATGTAACCACTATTTTTATTAAGTGCCTCAAAGTCCAGGTCACCTGTGCAACAATGACAATTTCATTGGGATATAATTTCTAAAAGACCTGTGACTACTTTAGATGGTGGATACAGTTACAAGACAAGTTTAAAAAAAACTCACGAAATCAATTCCGGGCAGCGCGTCTTCTGGGTCGACGGCGTCGACGTCATGCGACCTGTGTTGCGCGAGAGAGTGCGTGGGGTGTGCGAGGGGTGGGAGGGACGCGCCGGCGGCGAGCGGCGCCGGCGCGGCCCGCAGCAGCTTCCAGTCCGCGGCCCCGCGCGGCCGGTAGATGCGCAGCGAGTCCTCCAGCACACACGCAAGGCTCAGCACACTCGTGTATCCAAACCGCGCGAAGTTCAGCTCGCGCCCGTACCGATTTCTGTACAGCGAACACAATATTTCACATGCCAGAGCCATGTTGCAGCTACGAGGGTGACACTGAATTTTTTTAGAACTGGCCACTGGTAAACGACATAATAAAAAAATAAGTTCAAATTTTGAAAATGAAACTCTTTTCCAATATCATGCTTATTATTTGTCACGCGTTTATGATTTGGCGGCAAATAGAAAATTATCGACAATCGACCTGGACGGCCGATTGAGGCTACTACACCAGAAATAATCTAAAAAGTTGAAAAACTTGTATCGGACGATGCCCGGCTAAAGTAAAAACAGCTTTCAGCATTAATTGGAGTATCAGTATAACCATTTTAAACATCTTACATCAACACTTTGGCATGACTAAAGTCTGTGCAAGATGGGTTCCGAGAACGCTTTCTCGCATTAAAAACACGAGCGCGTCGAAAGTTGTTGCGAGTTTTTGGACCACTGTGGAGAACAAAGGGATTAAGTTATGGCCCAAATTGTAACTGGCGACGAAACTTGGGTTTACAATTATGAAACCTGAGTCAAAGCAAGAGTCGATGCAGTGACATAAAAAAGGCACACACAGGCACCTAAGAAGTGTAAGGTGTCTCAATCGGTCGGAAAGATCATGGCCACTATCTTTCGGTATACAATAGGTATCCTTTTGATTGATTATAAGGAACGTGGTGTTTCCATAACGGGAGAATACTACGCTTATTTACTAGCTCCTTTTGAAATGAAACCAATGAAAGTAGTTCCAACTCCTTAGTTACAGCATTGGATGACAACCATTCAACAGTGCCTTAACTAGGTGTGTTCCATCGCTACAGATGGAAAATTCAAAAAACTATTCAAACAGCCATAAATCAGGTAAGAAAAACCTTCCCACTTGCAATTATATTGCCGAAGTGTCACCTAGCATCAGGAAGGCCCTTATCAATCAAGGACGAATATATTGGACCTCACGCCCAGTTAGAGACTTTATAATAGTTACAAGATGTTTCAACTGCCAGCAGTTTGGTCATTCAGCCAAACTTTATCGAGAAAGTAGCCCCACGTGTAACAGTACAGTGGAGAGCTCGGGCATTTTTTAAGGAATGTAATAACAAACCGCATGCCCCCATTTGCGCGAAGTGCAAACGTTTTAAAAGAAAATGTGACCACAAAACTGGTGATGAAAGCTCTCCAGCACTCAAATTCACAGGGGACAAATATATAAACTCCATAGACTAAGAGGGCTCCTAAGAGCGCCACATAATATTTTATTTACTTAGCTCCTAAAAACTAGTTTTATATTATCTTTAAGCTTTATTATGACGAATAAATTACTCAATTACCTAGACAACTTCTCCGTGTATGACGCTAAAACATGTAATTTTGAAGACTTTAAACACTAACTCCCTCGTCCTGAAAATAAGTTAATCTTACACAAAATATTAGAAGCGTAAATCGAAACATAACCGGGTTTGAAGTTTTGTTGCATAGACTGGATATAAAATGTGACATTATTGTTCTTACTCCACCTACCACTCCTAGATGGCTATTCTTCATGTGGGCTCCAGACTCATGCGTGAATTCACGCCGTAATTTTGCCGCGAAGTCGTCGCGAAAAACATACCTCTCCACATTCGCAATAGTTCACCACGGCTCCATATTATCGCCGTGAAGCTCCGTGAACAGGCGTGAACGTGAACGTGGATGGTTTTCGCGGGATTCACGCGCGTTCGCGCCTGTTCCCCGATCAGAGTCGGTATTTTGTCCCGCGACATAGGGTTCACGCACCCTTCGCGCGGCGTTCACACGTACACATCCACCTTCACGGCACCGTGCCAATTCGTTTCGGACTACAAAGGCGTACGGACGATTTAATTTAGTCATACACCATCTTCTTTTTTTTTTCTCAACGCTTTCTAGTAAATATCTTGTTTTGGACGTCTAAATAGTGATATGTCGCCACAGTTATTTTTTTTATAGGACAGGGTAACAAACTAGCACACAGTCCACCTGATGGTAAATTGTTGCTGCGGCCCGTAGACATCTACATCTATCCTCGATTACAAATCAAAATGCAGATGCGTTGTCACCAGTGAGGACTAAGATAAAATGCCTCGTTTCCAGTAAAAAGGGTCTGCGGTTCTCCACACTACAAAATAGTAGCATTAAGCTACTACTTTACGCTGGCGTTCTGTGAGAGCGTGGTCCTTCCCCGGTTGAGCCGACCGATTCGTGCTACTACTATACTTCTAACCGGACAAAAGGCTGTTAAGCACTTTGGTCAAGCGTGCATAAAACACGTAGCAAACTGACCGCCTCATTGATACCGATGTTCTGTGACATACCCAGGTATCGGTATGTTTTAGCCTCGGAAAGGGTCTTTAACGGGCATAGATAAGTCTATGCCCTCGGAGATAGCAACCCTTTCATTTTCAACATGGAGGACCGCACATTTATCCGTCCCCAACTCCACGCTGATGGAACTGACAAAAGTGACCCACCTTTTCTATATGGATGTCCTCAAGTTGTTCGTCTCCGCGACTGGAGCGACTGGAGACGAACAACTTGAGGACATCCATATAAAAAAGGTGGGTCACTTTTGTCCCTCCCTTCCGTAGCTGAAATCTCCTCCCAGAAATCCTTCCAGTAAATCAGACAATCGCCCTGGAAGATACCCATTCTTATCCTTACGTGGTTCTCTGCAGCCGTCATCCGCTCGCCCAGATCACAAGGAATCGTACTCCACTGCCTCGAGGAAGTCTCTAACTGTACAGTTAATCTTGTACAGCTCGAGGACCCTGTTTATCCGTGTATGAAGCACCGAGTCCAATGCCTTTCTCCAGTCTATCCAGGCGGCGGAGAAGTTCCAAGTTGCGTCTCACCACTTTGCCAATGACCGCGTCAATGAGGAATGGTTCCTTGGATCCACGACCACCGCCCCGCATCCATTTTGAGCGCGTGACATCATCACCTGATTAACTCCAGGTGACGAGTGATTCACGCGCTCAAAATAGATGTCAGTGTCTTATATATGGTAGGTAGACACGTGATGGGGCGGTATTTGCTCGGGTCTGTAGTGTCCTGATCTTTAAGAACTAAGTGAGTGATCCCGGTAGTGAAGAGGCTCAGGAGCAACTTCGGGTAAACTATAAACGTCCGGCACTCGCGAACGGTCTTGGGAGGGTGAGTGGAGACGGGAGGGGGTCATGGGAAGCCCCCATTACCCTTCTCCTGTTGCGGAAATGTATGGTTTATGGGTAATATTTTTTTGTAAAATTATAACACCACTTTTTTATACAGGAAACGCAAAGTTACTTCTGCAACGGCTTCAGCAATGCGGGAAGTGCAGCCCCTTAGCCCTTGCGTAGCAAATCACAGACAGCGGGCGGGGGCTCCTCTCCCTCCGTGCCTACGGCTTTACATAAACACTCTAGGGGTAGTGCAGACAAGAATACGTGGAGTCGGGTGTGCTAATTCGGTTTTAGAACCGATTCGACCAATCCTATCTTTAAAGTATGGTTGCCCTGAACTCTGCTATGATAGTGGTAAATGAAATAATAATGTGAATTGTTATAATTTTGTTTTCTGAAAACCTACTTGGCATTTGTTGTATATAAGTTCCATCTGCAGCCACAAATGGATTGTCTGGGTCCGAGTGATTAACTTTTTTGTAAATGTATCTGTGTTAAAAAAAAACAAACTGAGATATTTGCGTTTCGTCATATGCATTTTTTAGTGAAATATATTTTTATCGTAATTATTTCAAAAGGCATTTCGAAAATCTAAAACCAGTGTAAATGGTTTGAGCTTAACCCTGACAATCCTCCTAAATTGGACATCTACTTCATAATACGAGAACAAATTGACATATTTGCGTTTTGTTATTACACAATTTTTAGTGAAATAGGTTCGAGCTTAACCCTAACAAGCCTCCTGGACTAAAAACATTATCAAAATCAAGTACCGGATGTCTATAGCCAAGCCGCGACCTCTGGTCGAGAGCCTCTTGACTCTGTTAGGCGAGCACAGCGTGACACTACGATCCCCTTCAACCAGTAACGATGCATCCTGTCGAGTCCCGGACCTTTCCGGTTCGGGGCCCTACGGACTGCCTCAGGCACTACTTCCGGTGTTATGGCGACGAGGTCCATAGGCGTAACACTCGCACTCTGGCTCACTACAACTTCTATCCACGGGCTCTCACTGTGGTTTACGAGCTCTGACCACAGGCTGCGCCAGAATGCAACAGTGTCAGCCTTATCCAGTCCTGAGCCCACTCCATATACCTCTGGTTGCTCCAATGATTTATAGAGCCTCTTCTGATCATTCTGAAAGAGACGATTCTGGTTGAACCGACTTGACCTCCTGGTAAAGCGATTTTTTGCTTCAGGTCATCTATGCGCTCCGTTAATTTCTGCACAATATCCGGCTGGGGCAAACTGATATTTGTCCCAGGAAACGCCACCCGACCTGCTGCTTGTCAGTCTGTCAATAAGGACCCTTGCCTTTGCGGTACGGTTCTCGATTGTTTTCATCCAGGCTGGGATGGCACTACTTTGTCTAGTAGCGCGGGTAGCCATGGGAAGTTTGGCACCCGTAATACGGCAAATTGCCACTGCGGCGCCAAAAAGAATTGAATCCGTCATGTCAATGTCCCTTATAATTAATTAAAAAATTTTCGTGAATATATGTAGGCTATATTGCTAAAAATACATTCTCCCTGTGAACTGAAGTTTAATTTAGAATAAATTCTCCTCCTCTACCATCTCACTCCTCCCTAGTCTTATATAGTACAGAGCGAAATTTAATGCAAATTTTAAGCTTTCAAACACTTTTCACTTACCTGTAAAGTCCTATAAGATCAGTACACCATATTCCTTCTGGGTGTTCTTCTATCAGTGTTTTTATTTCTGTCTTTAATTCTTCTAATTGTGTCCACTTAGCACTACTGCTGCCTGAAAAAGTAATTAGGTATTTAGGTTAATGAGTAAACAATCTTTTATCCTAAATTCAATTGTGCGATGGTATTGTGTTGAGTCAGTGCTCCTTTTCAGCATCACATCACTTGTGCAATCGGATTGTTTTAGGTCTATTTTCTCTTATTTCATTTTTATCTTTGATGTTTTTATGTACATACCATTTTCATATTCTGTATAAGAACTCTATGAGTGTAAGTTGTTGAATAAATGCGTATCTATTGTCTATGTCAAATTCAACAGTCTCTTCTCATAGTTGAACAGACAATGAGAAAGCTGTATTTGCAAAATACTTCTTCTACATATATTTATTTTGCGAATTACTATTTTTACATGTTGTGTTGTCAAACTATGGCAGCTTAGTGGAAATGCACACAAGTTCAAAACCCCTTCGGCATAAATAAAATAGTTGTTTGCAAAATTAATTGTCAATTCAAATATGCTCAATGGTAAATAAATAGAATGTGGACACATGGCTAAGAAAAAAATTTCAAGGACATGTGTAAAGTTTTAAATTGTATCACGAAAGGGTAAGGTGGGGTAAAACCACACTCTCACAAAATACCAGCTTAATGCTGTTGTATTTCATAAGGTGAGTGTAGAGAACCAGAGACCCTTTTTACTGGAAACAAGGCATTCCATCTTAGTCCTCAGTCACTTGGATTCTTAATCGAGGATAAATGTAGATGTCTATGGGCCACAGCATCCACTTACCATCAGGCGGACTGTGTGCTCGTTTATCACACTTATTCTATAATAAGTCACTGTCGAATCTGCTTCCTTTATTATTAAAATTTATTATACTCAACACTTACTGGATGATGTCTGTCTGCCTGAATCAGCATCATCTTTAGAGGAATCTCTGTCATTGTGTGATTTTTCAGCTTCTTCATATTGCAAACTATCATACAGAGGAATACGTTTTTTCATAAAGTTTTCTAAAGCACTCCTCGAACATGTCCCATTTTCGGAATGTTGAGGGTCATTCTCCTTATACAGTAGGTCTGATTTTGCTTTTGTATCAACATCGAGTTTCTTTGCTACTTCCGATTCACTGATTTCTTGATCTGGAGGGTTTGTTTCTTTTTCCTTTTTTGTAAAAGTTGCGCTGATCAAATTGGTTGGTGGTGACAATGCTGCGACAGGTATACTTCTTCTCTTTTCTCTGCTAAAATATTGCCTTCATTATTATTTTAAATAATTGTATTTGTTCGGAAACCAATTTCTCTTTTTTATTGCTTTTCAATATCTGATTTTTTAAAGAACCATGACTGGTAACAAAAATATTATGTATAAGACATTTTTAATCAACTCTTAAAATATACTTCATGATGAAACAGACCAGGTCATAAATTTTGCAATAACAATGAACTTTATTGAACAGTACTGAATCTTTGTTCTTATATGTATAAAACAATTTAAAACATGTATGTTTATCAAACTACACACAATATTATGAAAGCTAAGTATGCCATGAGGCTCTCAGTACTTAATTTAATTGCTTTAGCTGCAGGCTGCGAAATTTATAAAAAAAGTTATAGAAGAATAGGCAAATGAGCATGTGGCTCACCCAATGGTAAGTGTCAACCACCGCCCATGATCAACTGCCACACAAATGGAATGCATGGTGCATTACTGGCCATTTAAAAAAGAGTAGGCTCTTTTCTTAAAAACCCCTAAGTCATATCGGTTTGGAAAACTCACTGGTGGTAATCACTAGACTGTATGTCGAAATGACTATACTTACTACTTCTTTGAAGATGATATCTTCTGCTTTTGTACAAATTTATCTATATGTTTCAATGTGTCCGGCACAATTAAGGTCAATACTGGATTACCAGACTGTCCTTGCAACTGTGAAATAAATTTACTTCATGATAATATGTATATTATATTGTTCTTCTATTATATAGAAAAATCCTTGATTCCTTGTGGTTTATAGCCTACCAGTTTTTTTTTTTTATATCAATGTTGGGTTGGATTTACAAACAAAATAAAGAAGTTTGAGGAATTAAGGTGATGTATTTGGTAGATGTTTGGTCCCCGATTATAACAATACCACTTGCATTAAAAGGTAATGCAGTTTTCAAGATAAAAAAGAATGCAATATTACTGTAAAAGTTGGATAGCATATGTAAATTAAAAAAAAATTACATAATTCTTTCAGTCGAGTTAGGTTAGAAGACTGTGGTGGGAGAGAAGCGCAGCGCAGCTCCCGCCAAAGCCTTCATTTTTTTTACTGCTCAGTAATACATGAGCAACCAGAAATCCCTACAGTTGTTATAGGGGACACCTCCGCTCCCCTCCCCCCACCTGCCAGAGAGGTAAATATTATTTTGTGGTAAACTCTTTGGGATGTTCTCTGTAATTTTTCTTAAGCTCCATGGCCTATTATATGGGAGCGGTATCGTGGTGTAGGGGACACTCCTTACTCCCTCATTCTCCCTCTCTTGCCAAAAGATTCTAAATTTTTATCACAATGTACAACGGATTGGTAGAAATTATTGATTCCTGTCTTCATAAAATAGCTTTCTTTATCAATAGTAGGCCTATGTTTAACCAACACCCCGGGTACTATGTGTTGTTGATCTTAATTGTTGATGTAAAATATATAAAAGATAATTGTAATCACTGTAATTCAAATAGATCTAATAATTGTAATTTTATTTAAATAATTTTTGTAAATTTACTATAACTTTGCATGCCCATAATAAGGGTGAAATATGTCCTGTGCTATAAGTTAATTTAAAATCTTGTGTACCCACCATATTTCAGGCAAATAAATGATTTACGATTAAGAATAATGCTCTGTTGCAAATCTCAGTGACTTTTTACATGAAAATATGATATTTACCAAAGAATTTTTTTTATTTTAAGCTATTGCGAATCATTTTTGGAAGGAATTGGTGTTCTTTAGTGAGGATTTGTGGTCTATCAAATCTAATGTAGAAGTGAGAATGATTCTTCCCATCAGCTATGTGTGAAGAATTGACGCTCCGGAACATCTGCAGTCTGTTAACACATACAGATGAATCCCCATCACTACATCTGTTTTAAAAGACCACAAATCTTCACTACAGGACACTAAATGATTCCAATGATGATTTGTTAGGCTATTGAAATCAAAATACGTCCTAATTTCAATAGAGAAGATTACTTAAGCATACAACTGCTAACATATATATCAGACCAAAACATTAACAATTTTGAAGTGAGGGTAGCTATGATTAACTAAGATATTAGGATGTCAAACACCTCAGCCCCCATGGGTGCTGTAAAGTAAGCAAAACTCAGCTCAAAATGTCGTGAATATAGTATTTGTTAAAACATGTGATTAAAACTATAAAAACTTATTTAAACTTAGCATGTAAATTGCGATGATGCTATTGAGCACATAAAAGAAACATTAAACACAATTGTACGGTAATTATATGGTTTGTATACTTACCATAAAACAATCATCACACCTTTCTTTAAGGAACAGAACTGGATCTTTATATCCATACTTAGCAAGTGGTATGGGTTTTCCAACCATACTACGGTAGTCACGCATTAAAGTACGAACATCCACTTGAGTCGGGCTTGATACAACCAGAGACCGGAGCACAGACTTTAATTCTTTAATATCATCCTCCATTTTGGCCTTTTTACCTAAAAATAATTAAATAATTAAGCTTTTGATATGTCACACAAATTATACAGATTTTAATGATTTAAACTTTTCATTGATCTAGACTTCAATGATTTAAATAGAGGAAGCTCTAGATAATATCCTAGAAAAGAGAATACCCATATGTGAATCACAGATTTATATGTGGTAAGCTAATGTGAATTAGATAGTACAGTACACATAACGCAAACCATGGCGCATCTATTTGATAGTTTATTTAAAAATAGTTTGTAACCTTACCTTATATGAACATAGATAACGTTTTGTATATAGAAAAATATGTTAATATTACCGCAACGAATTATAAATAAACAAACTTTTTACATACATGTACAACAAGAAATCAAAATGTTAACTTAACAAGATAAACATAAAACACTAATTTATTTACGAGCATCTAAATATTCTTACCTTACCTACAACATTTAAATTTAAATGTTTATTCTCTACAATCTACAATTAACTTATCTTTTGAAACAAATTAGGCTTGGTAAAAAATATCGAGATATTAAACTATCGATATTTTCTCATAAAAATATCGATATTTATTGTCGATATTGTTATATCTCGATATACCGGTATTTATTTCGTTTTTTGACTTTGGAAATAATGATTTTATACATCATTTCCAGAATCAAAAAACAGTCTAAAAGGTTCGAGCTTAACCCTGACAAACCACCTAAATTGAAAATAAAATTAAAAAATCAAGTACCGGACGTCTACTTCATAATACAAGAACAAATTGACATATTTGCGTTTCGTTATAGGCAATTTTTAGTGAAATTTATATTTATCGTAATTAATTCAAAACACATTTCCGACGTCCAAAAACTGTGTGAAAGGTTCAAGCTTAAGGGGAAATATTAAAATACTACCTCAAATGTCTAAGTAAGATACTCCTTTATGGCGAAAAGATTGCAGCATTAATTTTGAAATAAATATTTGGTAAAGTTGAGGATTAATGTTGAGTACTATGTTAGACGAAAACAGGATTCCGTAAAATTTTCTCGATATAAAGAAAATCCAATGTTATCTCCAAACGAAACTATAAACCGCTGGTATTCATAAAATACTTTAATTTAGATCATGAAACTTTGCGTACTAACTGAACTAACTATAAAGCAGAGCTTATGTTTTTTTTTTAAATGCCATTATTTTTACTGC
Source organism: Parnassius honrathi (assembly GCA_018247895.1). Lineage (NCBI taxonomy): Eukaryota > Metazoa > Arthropoda > Insecta > Lepidoptera > Papilionidae > Parnassius > Parnassius honrathi. The sequence continues at coordinate 1,100 of DWHP01006311.1, read as the reverse complement.
TGAAAAAATTACCTAAACTATCGGCGTCTTTAAGCTTGTTTCCTGCCGTCCGAATAGTCTCGCTTTGGCTTTTGAACGGGAAGGCTGTACCAATTACGATCAGAATACACATTACGCAACAAGACAGCGTAAAATAAAAATGGGAAATAACCGTAATAAAAATAAGAAGCGACTGGGTTGGCGTAAGAATCGGGCGTAAATATAATAAACCTAATGAAATAAGTATATAACGCCCTAGCTACTTACAGTATTAGGAGTCAAAAAACATGTCGATATATAGCCTATGACGCGCGGGGAAGTGGGGGTGAAATTATAATTTGAGCTGAGTTACTATAGCCCCTTCATCTTAACAAGCCTGCTAAACTGAAAACATAATTAAAACCAAGTCTCGGAAATCTATAGCCAACCCGTCTTTTCTTTTTGTCATCCACCTTTCCAGTAATATCACGTTCAATAATACCATTTTGGGCCTTGTCCTACAACATCGTGCAAAACATGACGATATATCGATATTTATCACGCGCTAAATATCGATGCGGTTCAAAACTATCGATGCGATTTATATCGATATATTTTTTCATTTGCTCATCCCTAACATAAGTCTAATAAACACCATTGAGTATAGAGGTGAGGAGGATAATCTACCATTGGAGAATAGTTGAAAATGTGTCCATACGTAAGGAGTATATAACAGTTCAAAAACTCTCCACAACAACGCTCGAGTAGCTACAGGGAATGATAAATTGCCGTAAAATACGTTGACAGTGGTTTTTAAAACAAAAATTTTGAAAGTAATAAAATAATTATTGTAAAAAGAATTATGGTGCAAGTCTATTATGCAATAAGAAAATTATAAAAAGTACTTTAAAATTTAGATTGTTGCTACAGTGGCGTCACCCTTGTTTAGCGCTTTCCTACGGACACTTTTTTGTACGAGTCTGTACTCCTTACCTCTACACTCCATAGGTAAGGAGTACAGACTCTGTATGTAGTAGACAGAGAAACCTATAGACTAATGATTACCGTGGCCTTGAGTGAGAAAGGACGATAACGTAGTTTTAGGTTATACAATAATCTTTATGACTTTTAAACATATTTAG